>JBBPMW010000392.1:0-19255 GCA_038090535.1 Tylopilus alboater | reverse complement strand
GACTCCGACCTCGATCCGGTCATTGATCTTTATCGCAAAGCGCTCGCCTTGCGTCCGGCTCCTCTCCCAGATCGACCAGGGACACTGCTGCACCTCGCTCAGGCTCTGTTGTATCGCTGCGGAATGCCGCAATGCGAATCGTCCGTCGCAGGCGAAATAGAGCGCCTCGTGGCGGAGGTCAAGGAGATTTGCCATGAGGGCAGCTACGAGCACCTAGCCGCGGATCTTGTCGTCCAAACACTCAAACGACACCAGATTCTGACGTCCGGGAAGTTGGTCGAGCTTGACGAGTTGGTCTCGGAGTTGGATCGCTCTACTCGAACGCCTCCAAACTGGTACTTCGATGGGCCATACCGAATGGTCAACCTCGGTGCTGCATTACGCAGACATTTCGAGTTCACTGGCAACCTTGATCATCTTGAAAAGTCAATTTCAGTAATCGAAGAAGCCGTGCAGCTCGTTTCAGATGGCCATTTCGATAAGCCCCGGATGCTCGTCTTCCTTGGTGACGTACTCTGCGTACGTTTTGTACGGCGTGGTCATGCCGCCGACCTCGACAGATCAATTTCTACGATTGAGGACGCTTTGAAACTTACTCCAGACGGCCATGTCGGAAAACCTTGGATGATCACCAGGCTTGGTGTTGCACTTCTTGCGCGATTTATCTGTGGCCACGTTTCTGACCTCAAGATGTCGATTTCCATAACCGGAAGTGCTGTGCATCTCGCTCCGAAAGCTCAGCTCCTGCGCAACCTTTCTACCTCCATCGTGACTGGCACTCAGAGCATCAGTGACCTCAGTGACCTCGAGCTAGCAATCTCGAGCCATAGGGTTGCTGCAGAGTTTCTTCTCGATGGCAATCCCCACAGACCCGGTTGTTTGGCCAACCTCGCTAGTTCCCTCTTGATTCGTTTTTGGTGCCTTGGCGACCCAAGTGACCTCGAGGAAGCGGTCTTGAGGCACAAGGATGCCGTCAAGCTCATACCTAACGGCCACCCCGACAAACCCGACTATCTGAACAACCTTGCCCTCTCCCTCAGAGCTCGCTTCGAGTGCCGGGGCGATCTAAGTGACCTCAAGGAAGCAACTTCAAGGCACAAGGACGCCGTCGAGCTAATCCCTAATGGCCACCCGGACAAACCCAGCCATCTGAACAACTTTGGCAGCTGCTTCGTCACTTGTTACGAACTTCTCAGCAAGTCGAATGACGTTGAAGAAGCAATCTCAACTCTCACGGATGCTGTCAAGCTCACTCCTGATGATCATCCTGACAAGCCTAGCCGTCTCAACAACCTTGCTCTGTCCTTCAGAGCTCGTTCCAAGCGCCTTGGTGAAATGCATGACATCGAGGAAGCAATATCAAGCCTCATGGATGCTATCAAGCTTACTCCTGACGGCCACCCTGACAAACCCAGCCATTTGAATGACCTCGCCCTCACTCTCAAAGCTCGTTTTGAGCACCTTGGCAAACTGACGGAGCTAAAGTTTCTAAGGGCAGTCAAGGTGTCATAGATTGTTTAGTAGTCGTTTCCTGATGTTCTCCTCTTTTATTCACTTGTCCTCAGTGCCTCGAGTAATGCCCCTAATATAATGTGAACACCGAGAGAGTAAGTATGTACTTAGATCATGTTAACCACATCACTAGCAAGATAACATTTCGTCCGCCATCAGTGAATCAGATCCTCCTCCCAATTCACTGCTACATTGCACATCCAGTTATTATAAGACTGTTGCCGGGATTCTGAGGTGCGAATTAGAAAATAAAACAAGCTAAATATACTGAGCATCACCGCCGTTCTCCATCCTGGTTTGAAAGACAGTCAGATTGTCAAACGACAAGGTATGGATACATAACTTACTGTCGTCTTCCAGCCTACCTGTGCTTGAAGTACTGCAAGGCCAAACAGTACAATGACATCATAATCTAGTTGATAGTAGACCTCGCCAGAAGCCGTCTTCTTTGCAACCAGATCATCCACAGCCTCGCTGAGATCTGCACGAATAGTACAAAGGGTGGAGAAAGAAGCTGAAATGTTTTATTTCAGACCGAGACATCGGGGCAAACAATGGAAGGTGCTTGCTTTGATCTCGTTCCACCTGTTCCGGGTCGGATAAAGCGCCTGCAAAGTACTCGATGCGTACAGTCTGCATGCCAACTTCTTTCGGATTGCTCGCGGTAAGCGTAAACGATTGCCGAAACACCATCTTCTCGCGAACTTGAGCATACAGCGGAATTCTTTCCGAAAAAAGCTTACCTGGTGAAGATCCGACTCAAAGTACCCTGGATCGCAGAGATCGCCTGTTGGATCTATTTCCCACTGGCCCTTCCTACGAACGCGTTCCTTATCGTTTTCCTTGGGGGGCAACACACAGACTACACTATATTTGGAACGATCACACTCCACGTGAGCTAACACTGCTCCATTAGCGACCGTCTTGTTGCTGAAACACGTCAGAATGATCTGCGAGCTGGCTGGACAAACACACACATGTGATTATCCGGACGGCAAAGGTTGACGTCCTTAGCCCTGAAATATGACTGAAGCTGAGACCAGACCCAGTCGTTTGTTGAAAACCCCCCAACAAGGAATGCCATCTGAAAATCCGAATAAACCTGATGACTTATTCCAAGGAGATGAAACCCACGGTAATCGGCATCTTGGCAGATTTCAGTTGTTGCTCAAAGGCGTCGATGATGGCATCAATAGAATCACTGAACAAGCCGGTAGCTTCCCCGCTAGAGGATATGAAATCAGATGATCCAGTGGGTGATGGCGTAGATCAAACGAAATCCTACCCTGTCAACTTCAGCTTCCCAAGCAAGATGTTATATTTCGGAACACTGGTACGACGACCAGCAACCCTGACGTAAGCGGGTTCTTGATCACTCTTGATGATGAGTTTCGTTGACTGGTCGAATTCACGTGTAAAATCAGCAATTTCATCGAGAGTGGAGTGTTCCCAGCCTTCAAGTTTTCCTGTTTTTAGAGTTTCCCAAGTTCGTCATTGGCGAGGCAATAGAAGAAACAGGCCACCAACTCTCCAATAAAGCCCTGGCCCGGCGAGTAACAAAGACCGAGCCCTGCAGTCGACCTAAAAAGAGATGGGGTGAAATAAGCAGGGATTTAGCCATCAGCGATATATGCCCATACACTCAGCTAGAGCAATTTCCTCGCAGGAAATCGGGTTGGACGTCATTGAAAACATGCTCAGGTCGACAGTCGCACCGCCAGCATCGATGATCGCAACTCCTTGAGGAACAGCTTGATCAACTCTCTCCGAGTCGACAAGGTTTGCGATGCAAAAGTAAAGGGCTGCTTCGCCCTCGGTTAGCATGTGGACACGGGATCGCCCCTCGGCCGTACTGGGAATGAGGCCAGCACGCTCAATCGCCTGAAGGTATAGCTGTCGGACAGTCCCCCAGCCGTTGGGGTGAGTGAAGATGTATTCGACGGAATGCTCCACAGATGACCAAGAAAATGCTAAATGATGTTCCTCGATGTAGGTCTTGGCGCAACGGAAGAGATACTTGATGAAATCACTGAGAACATTAGCGGTAGATTTTCCAGACGGGAGTGGGGGTAAATCATTGTCTGGATCAATGGAAGAGGCTAGGTGCTTTGGGCAGAGGTGAAGTTTCCACCTGGGGTGGGTATGAATCTTGCAGATGCCTCGACGTCGTTAATGACTAACCATTCAGCCTTCATCCATTCCTCAGTCAGGGCGGTCTCGATGACGCTTTCAGTGAGCACCTCGGCGCCAGCCGCTCTGACACTACCCTTCTTGTCATAGTATAGGAGAGATGGTACTTTGGGGTCCCCGTCGACTTGTGCCTGCCCAGGAAACCTAACGCTCGTCCAGACAAATCGATACCATCCAAGGAAGAACTTGCCTCGTGACTCCAAGAATCTCAGGAATTTGTCCCTTTTCGAGGATACAGTATGAGATCCCACTAAAGGTCGTACCGATGTCGAACGCCAGAATGAGTTTAGTAGGACCAGTGTACGGTTTGCGTTGGGCCATGGCTTGTTAGTTGTTAGAGAGAGCGCTTGAGCACCGACTCTCACGAATGCGGCCTGGCTCTCAAATGTTCACTTCGAGGTGTGTGGCACCAGCACAAATATTGCCCCAGACGACCATCGGGAACGGAGCGTCCTGGAAGGACAGGCACGCGTCCCACTTGCAACTTGTATCTGATCAATCAGACCAAGTTCATATATACTTCAGAGTCCTCGCTTTCTAGAAGCGGTTTCCAAAGTGCGGATAAGGAAGGGTCAATTGCCAAAGAAGTTTTCGCCCAGTGCCCACAGACTCATCTTGGAGAACGAGGTGGTCGCAGTGGTCTGGAAACCTCGGTGCGCCGTCGCTGGTTTCTGCTTCGACTTCATATTTGGTTCAAAGTCTGCGCTAGCGCAGGTTTCGTCACTAAGTATGATTTCGGTCTGTTGCTGATTTGCCCGACGCAGTGAATCTTTGGGTACATTGGAACTTGTATCACAGTATACGAATTGTTGAACAGCGTCTATACCGCGAGTCATGGCGATTCATCATGATGTTGACCTCACACAAGGCGCAGTGACGAACAAGTTGTCAGCATTATCCTTGCAAAGACAATTCTGCACCGCGGTGATGTAGATGCTCCGTTGTTGACTTTCTGTGCTTGCCTCCTTCCTCATCGTCTTGGCAGGTCTCCAGTTTCTGCAGCGGTGGCTGGTTCGGTCAGTCCACGGCGGCTCGCACTACCTCTGGAAACACGAGACATCCCAGGATAACTCCGCGCGGTCATCGTCACCGATGATTCACACCTGTGTTGGCCGAATATGGGCGACGCGACTTCCTTCTCATCTACGATTTCGCAGATTAGTAATTGTGACGCGTTGTCCAGGGACGGAACCAATTTGCCAATGGTGAAGAAGCTCCCAGCAGCCCGCGTGCATAGATGCACAGTTCATGGACGGTACCTCCGTCAATCTGTTCAAGAACAGTTCAGGACCTCATGGTGACCATCTGCGGTGTACACATCGCTTCTTCACAGGCGTGTGTTGGCTCAATCCCATGCATGACGCTCACGGGGTACAGTGCCGCAGCGGAACAAGAACCGAAAGTGCTACAGCTTGGGCATTCACGACAATATATCCAGGTTGTTCATAGGATCGAGAGCCATTACAAGTCAGTGCTGCCTTTTTTTGCCTCCTCCCAGCTTTTCCATCACTCCCCCCCGACCTTGCTCATATTCTTGCTTTTTGCAGCATTCCAACAACGCTACCGTTTTCGCCGCCACCCCCCGGTTCGCGTGCGTTTCCTCCGAACTTCCTTTATGCCGCCGTTCTTGCTGGTGGCAATTAATATACTCTGGTATCGTGGGTTATACTGTATAGGAATATGTAGTTCACCCGACGCTTTGGCCACCTCAACCGCACCATTGTCCTCGAACTTGGATGATTCTGAGTGGCCCAGTTTCCGGCCTGGTCAAGCGCAATGGCTTTACCCGTAGAAACGTTGTCGACCTCGTTTTTCGGTCGGGGATCAGTGAGGGTCGATCTGAAACCGCTTTCCCACTGTTGTTGTATAACTGAAAGAGCATTGCACGTGCGTCCGTCACCTTTCATTCGATTAATATTAGTACCAAGCAGGGAGAAACGAATGGCTTACACTACCGTGCTCAACATCCCGAACTTGAATGACGATGCCAAGTTCTTGCTTCTACTATCGAAGCCGCGGTAATCCAAACAGCGTGAAAGTGCAAAAAGCACCAATAATGCAACAAGTCTAAGTAGTCTCCGGGTGCCAAAAAAATAGTGAATACAGCTAGATACCCGAGCAAGCCTTATGACAACAAAAATCTGGGGTCACAGCTCAACAGGACACTTTCGCACTGTCGGCTACTGTTTGTTTACCTGAAGTTTAATATGGCACAAAAAAATGCAGCCTGGAGTCGATGGATATTATACCAGAGTGGGCTGGGCTCATCACTTAAGTTCCCCTGTTGCTCGGGGGTCTATTGAGAGTGTTACCTCCGTCTTGTAGAGTGGATAGACTGATTGTTTTTGTTCCTTTCTCTTGTGCTCTCGGGGCGCTAAATCGATGAAACGCACCCAGGGCTGCACATGGATACCATTCTTCAGAGCTTTGTTGTACGCACGAGTGCAGCTGGGTACGACTGCCGTTCTGAGTTCACACAACACCGTAGTGAAATGGCTGCAAGCACAGTGTCCATTACATAAACTAGCACAACACTGCAACAGACAATCGTAGTTATGCATGTGCCCTGGCCGTGAGGCCGAGGGCTGTCGCTCATGATGGACATTGCGAACCCAGGCGTGCTTGTCCCTAGTGCTGGCACAGATCAGTCCAGTCCTCTATGTGAGAGGCAGTCAATCTTTGTAGTTCTCGCTTGCAGTAAAGTATAGGACATATGTACCTGGAACTACTCCCGATTCTTCATAGGCTGTTTCGTTCGGTGCTACTGCCAGCACGACAGCAAATCCGCTAGACAAAGGAATTAGTTGTCACCTTAGTCCATTCAACGTGAAGCTGACGTACTGTTGGAGATGATGCTGGATGTGACTACATATGGACGCGTGACATCGCGATCCTATAGTCGAAGAAGCAAGCACTCACCAGTGGAGGAACCAGGGGCCCGCATTATCGGTGACAAAACGGATAGTCACATTGTCCATAGAGTCGCTACCTAGGGACACGACATCGCGCCGAACAGGATCCAAGAAATTTGTCGTATTGCTACCTGCAACTCTGACAACATCGAAGGCGTTCTGACGAGATGTTTAGTTACAGACAACGAAAGGCAGAGTGGACCACACACGCCGTGCAGATGTACAGGATGCTGGAAAATACGTTCAGCGTCATCATAGAACGACGTTTCGTAAACGCGGCACTTACGGGGGCACCGGGAGCTGCGGCAGCGTTGGAGAAGCTTATTTCTACAACCTTGTTTCGGGGAAGTGTATAGACACTTCCGTGTGGCAGCAGTTCCGAGGCTTCCCTTGCTCCGCTGAGAATCTGGAGAAGCACGGGGACAGTAGGGCTGACGTAGGTCACATTTCCAAATGTAAAGTTTCCGTCTGGAGTGAAGCCTGGAGCAATTGCAAGGTTCACGTCCGCTTGTCCGAGCTCGGGTATTCCGGGCGCGCCTGGTTTGATGAGTGGGTGAAGGTCGCCCTCATCGAACGAGAGTTCATACGGCCCAGGGGGTGAGGTCGGATCTTCGTCTGCTGCTCCTTCATATCGAAGGATTGCCAAATTTTGACCGCCGTCGAACGTCGCATTGGGTAGATTGGTCAGAGCGCGAATCCAATAGTTCCCGACGGGATTGTCTGCTGTAACGACCACGGAGTAGCGTTGACCAGAAAGGACAGGTATCGAGTCAACTTCAACGGGAAAAACATCATTTCCATCTACCTCGATTATGGTCATTCGGTGACCATCAATCGTAAAGTTGAAGGCGGCGTGGCAAGACGTAGCAATCACGCGGAAGCGATATCGTAATCCTTGTTTGACATTGACGACAGAGAGTGGAGCCGATGGTCCGCCAGGATAGCGACCCCTGCCGTTTATCAGTGTCGAGTTCGGAAACCCGAAGACTCGGCTTGGGACGGAGAGTAAATGATACCTACATCCAGATCAATGCAAGCTATTCTGCTCGACGTGGCATACTCACCAGTCTGACAGTGTGATCACCGTATTTTCTGTTCGCGTTGGAAGACGGAGCGCGGACAGAAATCGATGGAAGCTCACCGTCGTCGACATCGTATAGATCTGCCAGAGGGTCCTCGGGATCATATATAACCAGTGGTCCTCGAGCTCCGGCACAACGTTGGCTTGCGTAATGAGAGTGGTACCAATATGTTCCGGTCTGACCGGTTATATCGAATTTTTGCACGAATCTTCCTCGCTGACGAAGCGGGCACTGAGTGACGAATGAAGTTCCGTCCGCCCAGTTGGACCCGTGCTGAAAAATCCCGTGAAAATGCTTCGGGAGGTAGATGAGGATGCGTTTCGCGCCATTTAATGTATAATTACTTGCCACGCTGGTTTCCAAAACCATGGTGTCGTCCGTGAGTTCATTCAGAACTTCAATACTAAACTGATCACCCTAGAAATGTATAAGCACGCCCGACTAGACATTGTCGATGTCGTCATTCTCACCTTGTTGGCCCGGATCAGCGGCCCAGGGTTTTCACCATTGAAAAGGGTCGCTCTACAAATCGTTAGGGGCATATGAACGAGTGATAATCAACATCAACCCACGATCGATTGTACCCATCTGGCGAGATGAGATTGTTCGTGACACGAAGTTGGCTCACAGGACCGAGAACAGAGCCATTTGTTTGTCTGTCCGAGTCTAAAACCTTGGTGACCGGCGACTCCGCTTTACAGATGAAGAATAGTGAAAACGCGAGGATAGAATAGCAAAACATCCCGGATGTTCGGAACTAGGTGCGTTACCGCGGCACACCTACGTCTCTTATATACATTTCAGGACACTCAGGATCGGTTCGCCTCCAAGTCCTGTGCTGCAAGCATTGACGCCGTCAGCGTTCCTAAGCGCTGTCTTAGTGGCCAACGAGCAGGATACGAATGGGAAAGTGCCGTACAAAGGCTCGCAGGTTCAAGCGGTGTCCTCGTTAAGCCTGCTCGCGTAGGCTCGTGAAAGTCTCCATGACAGAACAAAACATATTCTCTGAGTCAAAATGATGACCGCGACATCGCATAGGACGAAACATACGCTAGTGGCCACGAAGGCTGTTGCTGCTGTCCATACGTCAAGCGGAAACAGGCACACTCTCCGCTACGCCACGAACATGGGTAAACTGGCAAACCACCCTCTCCTTGCTTGAAGTAAATACGCGGAACTTCAAATCTGAAATGCGGAAATGCCTCAACACTTGAGTTTGCCGCTGCGTAGAGATACGAATGCTTACATTCCAAAGCATTTTGACCGTTGACGATTGCCAACCGGAATTCAAGCTCCACGTGTAGCACCCCCCAAGTCTGGCGTGTGACTGTGCGATTGTGCGCTGTGGAATCGTGGCTAGGCCCCAAACCGACTCCATGAGAACATCACACGCTTGGAGTAACCGCGACTGTAACCGTCGGACGTATCGCGGTCACCAAATCACACTTCCGTTCGACCGCTACAGTCCGTTGCATACTTAATGATTTTCAGTCACGTTCTAACTTCTCCTGCCACGAAGTGGCCAAAATATTATTTGGTTCTGTTTGTTTGTTGAAAAGATACCTAAGGAAAATACTGACAGTGACATGTCACTCCTACATGCCTTCTCCCCGCGCTCAGAGAATGAATCATTGTATGGCGCTATGAGCACGGCTCCAATGGAGGTCACTGAAATAGCACATCCAAAGGCCCGAGAATCTTTCCAAGTCGCTGGGTTCACTGGGACTCGAAGTTGTTGGATAGTGAGCGCTTGAGCTTCAACGGGTGCTGGCGTGACAGTCGACATGACACAAACCATATGGTAGCTAGTGGATTCGCCAACCTTTAGCAGTCGTCTCGAGATCGATGTCTTTGATCTGGCTGTCCGACTCGTGTCATTTTTTTTCAATAGTGGAGGTAGACACGCTCAACTGGCGGCGACTCGTCGACCTTGTTTGAAGTTGTACCATTTTCGCGACTCTGACCGGATAATTGAATTGCTAGTGCAGCGACACTCGGCAACGCTCACATTTTGAAACGCAAACCACTGCAGCCTGTTTGCAGATGACTTGGATTCGTGGTAGTTAGATGGCGTGAAACAAAAGACAAGGAGTGCCCCGTTACTTTGTGCCATTTTCGTGGTGATGGTCCGATATCCGACATTCCTTCCGATAATGAACGTCTTCTCGACGCCTGTGAGAGCGTTGAATGACAATCAACGTTTCTTCCTTGCCACTCACCACGTCCACCTAGATTGCATCGTGTACCAACAATCATGCCAAAAAGACCAAGGTCGGGCCCCCCATACACAGATATTCCCGCGGAAGTCTACGTGGTAGTGACGAACCCCTGGGGAATGCATAACGATCCACGCTCGCGAAGTCCAGGCGACTTCAATCGCATTGCATCTTGGGCACAGTTTGCTCTTCATCAAGCTGGACTTACTGGGGGACTAGTACCAACAATAGAATGCATTTATGGAATGGGTACTGTAAGTGCCGCTGCTTTGATTTCGACGTGTGAATGGTATTTCTCTGTGGGGAAACTGACATTTTTCTATCAAATCTACCCTTTCGGCTTGGTTCTCTCGTAGCGCAACGAAATCATCTTACAGTTTTCAGAGGGTACGAACATTCTCCCCCTCCTTGGCGAGCATCGCTGGGCCGATTTCTGGAAACATTGTCCGGATCCCAACGACCCTCGGTCGTCATGTGTCTTTCTCTACAACTGGAGAAACAACGGGGACCCTGCAAATCGTAAGTACATTTTTTTCCCCTCGTCAGCACAATTATTTTCAGCGCAATGTTCGCGTGCTGTCTTGTGGTGGCGTCGAGCTGGTAGGTACGGTGTGCTAACCTAGCCTCGCTTCTAGACAATTGGACAGAGAACTTTCCGAGCAACCTCCCCCTCGACACTGTACCTGCCAAATCTCCATACCCAGCACCATCTTGGACCTCGCCTCCATCCACCCTCACCAACCTCGTTCTCCAGATACCACGTCCACCAATACCCCCTCCAGTGCCCAACCACGGATATAATCCAAGCGAGGAACAGCAATCGGTAACATCACCAGCACCCCCACAACAAAGGGACCAGACGGAATCTGGCGAGCAGCCCGTGGCACAAGATTTGGCGGTGAGCGATTTCCTACGCTGCAGGAGCATCATGTGACATCGTTCGGAATACCAGTCTACCAGTCTTTTTAGACCTTACGAGCCACCTTCACATCACGCACAGTTCCTTGGAGGGTCTCAGACTCAAGGTGGGGAAACGTCCCCATCCCAAGCGTCATCACCATCCTCCAAATTTATCAAGAAGCTGGATCCTTACCAATTGGGTAGGTGTACCTCTCTTTCCCTTGAGAATTGACTTGACTCCTGCTTGCATAGACGAAGATGCCCTTAACTTTATCCGCTCGTCTAATTCCGAAGAAGAGGACAAGAAGGAAGCGAAACCGGAGGACATCAAGTCAACTCACCGTCTTCACGTCAAAACGGAAATCCCAGAATTCAAGACGGAGGAACATGATGCCCAACATGTCATCGCCTCCAGCTCTGGTGCGTCGTCCACCTGGACATTCATCGTAACCTGGGGCCGTCACAGTTACTTACTATTGCCTACAGGATACCAACCCTCCAAAGCTCTTATTGACGCTTTCGATTCCCTTTCTCGACATGAACAATCACCCCCATCTGATCCTCGAGGAATCAACGCTGGTGCGTCGCCATCTTTTCGTCCTTTGACTGCTCTCTCCCGCTAACAGCCGGGGGAAATCCCAGAAGTCAAGACGGAGGAAGATGATGCTCACCATGCCATCGCTTCCAGCTCTGGTGCGTCGTCTGCCTGGACATTCATCTCTACCCTTAGCCCATGATAGTTACTTACTATTGCCTGCAGGATACCAACCCTCTCAAGCCCTCATTAACGCGTTCGATTCCCTTCGTCGGCCTGAACCATCATCCCCATCCACTCAAATGACTCGTGATCCTCGAGGACTCGGCGCCGGTGTGTCACATATCTTTTCGTCCCTTGTTTACTCCTTCCCGCTGACCGCCTAGGGAATATTTAGCATCCCAAACTGTACCTCCAGCCAGTTTGGGATATCAACCATCAGCAGGACTAGAAGCCGACATAAATACCTTGCTTCGGGGTAGGGTCCCATCATCGCCGTTCGGCAGCGACATTCGATTAACCCCAGGCACACGCGGTACGTTTCTCTGTTTGAAACGCGCACATGATCGGATGACGAATCAGCATGGTCAATAGTTGCCGTTAAAAGAGAGTACGAGGATGACATGGCCACGCCTCCAGGTATGTCGTGTTGCGTGTTCATCTCAGTCCATTAGATGGTAGACGCATACAAGTAGGGAAAAGGAAGATAATCAAGATCGAGGAAGACTAGGTGACGCTAGGGTGGCATGTTAGGTCCCTCTGTTCCTTCCTTGAGTTACTCATTGCATGTCGTCGTGTAATACTAGCTGTAACGGGGACCGTATTTGTACCTAACTGGCAATCGTCCAAAGGTACACTCGACTGGGCGAGGAGAATGAATGTTGTAATGGGAACTTGAGCAGAGGAAAGGAATTCAACAGCCACGCGTATTTTTGTCTCTTTCTTCGCTCGAAGTTCTGTGAGGAGTGTATATGCGCAGCTTTGGCGCGAATACGCTACATTCACGCAGCAGCTCGATAAAAAGAAAAAAAGTGGACAAAGGAGTGCGACCAGCTCATCCACGGTTGAGACAGTGAAGGAACATGCATATGGTTGATAGCCCTTCAGTCAGCATTTTTGTGACGAGCCTAGACCATTTCGAAATTCTGTGCCAGAAGCCGGGAAAACCAGCTACATACCGGGTTCCACTGCAGTCCCACAAACGCCGTTGCAACGAAGAAGCATCAATTCGAGCTCCAAATGTGCTGTCTTGGTATTTCCGCACATCTTTGTCGGTATGAGTCAGGCCCGAGTACCCACGATCCCGGAATGAGCAGGGCGGTAATAATAAGTGCAAAAGTGGCAGGAGTTTGTAATGCCATTCATTGATATCGCCCATCTGATGAATTAGCCACCCTCAGTGTGGGAGGTGAGGTCACCGAGTGCGACTATGTACGAGTGCCGTGATTTCTGTCGAAGCAAGTACGTAGGTTGTAACGACCTTTTTTTAGATTCTGTAGCGCGCAGCAGGCTGTGAGTACTTGCGCAGTGTCGTCCAGGAGACTAGGACCCAAGATGTCGACCATTTCTATAAAAGTTCCTCAATGAGTATATTGAAGGTGTCATGGCAAGCATCTGATGCGCCTTGCATGTCGTCGCGAAGAATGGCGGTGTCGTTGACAATGTAATGTAACGTGAGTGAATCTGAAGTACTCACGTAGCGATGTGAAGATAAGTATGCTTCTCGATCAGAATAGCTTGGTGCTCACATGCCCGTGAGGCTACCTTGATTGTATCTAGTGACGATGCGAACTAGGTAGCTGAGCTTTGGAGCGAGGAAAAATGACAAGGGATACTAGGGGTGGGCGGTGTTTGTGTGCCGTGTTCGGTTACCAGCTCCGGACACTGATGGTGCACGATTGACTCTCAACTGTGGATCATCAGTGCTCAACGTTGACCTTGAGCCGCCAGTCTGTCAATTATCGTTATCGTCTGATTGCAAAGCCGGGTGGAATACGCCCACCGATTCTGCATGAAAGTGTTGCCTAGCAGAGTGCGTGAGATCGACTTGTGTAATCATTGTGTAACCGGACCTGGAGACATTGCAAAGAGGCTCGTAATAGCGGGGCGCCCGCAATTGGTATGGTTTACGGTTGTCCAGAGTTCGAGAACACCGCAGTAATCTTGCTTTGATGCTTTGAGGAAAACAGAAAGATGGGCGCGCCTGGTAGCGAAAATAATGGTCAGTGTTGATACCGCGCGGTACCGACAGAAACGTTGTCAAGCAAGTCATTGCAGTTTCGAAGTCGTTCCTCGCGCCTTGCAAACTCCACTTACGGTGCTACATAGTAGGCTGTGGATCATCGAGATCCATTCAGTTATCGTTTCGAATTAGTACATAGTACTATTTTTCGTTGTGTGGAAATGCTTGGGAAAAGTACAGTAATGACGCGGTCGGGACCAGTGTCGGAGCTGCCATCGGGTTGCACTCCCTTCCACTCACCTAAACTTATATGGCAAAGAAAACTCGCCTCCGTCGTCGTGCGCGGACAACGGACTGGGTTGCTCGCTCAGCGATGGACCTCTACGAGAACGGATGAAGTATATCGTAGAACAAGAGTACACACAGAACAGAAAGGCGCGAGCAGGAGCGCGGGTCGAGTCCAACAATCATGCTCGGACCAGGGCTAAGCCAAGCTGTATCAGGACAATAATTATCGTATCGGAAAAGGCTAAAGTGAGGGCGCGAACAAAGGTCAATGCGCGATTAACAACGGGGGTAAATCCTCAGATCATGCGCCCGAAAAACTTTGGGCCGTTACAGATCGGGCTGCGCTTGTGGTTGCCCGTCCAACTTCCAACATACTCTCTGCTAGATACACAATCACTGGTCGATCGCTGGGATTGTGTCCAACCATCGATCGTTCGCCGGTACGCGTCGCTTCTTGTTCAACATGTATAGTGGACTGAATTTTTTTTGTCTGCTAAGTGTGACTCCATTCGCTCTCCACATTATCTCCCTGCATACTCCTTTCGCGGTACCCGTGATGTAAGTGATGGAGCTGCTTCAAATGAACGGCGAGGACCTCCGCACAATTTTGAATCTTCTATCCGGCGTCATGAGCGCTGGCAAAACATTCCGTAAGACTACGCGAAAAACGGAAAGCCGCCTTCCACCGACACAGTACCTGAAAGCGCACCCATCTTCAGTGCCCTGAAATATATAAGAGTGGTGTAGGGAGAATTACCGCACACTAATTCACTCTGCCTGCACAGTCGAGATGATTTTCGTCTCGATACTTGCATTTTCACTTTTGTTCATCTCAAATGCGTCGTCGTTCGCCAAGCTTTTGGACTCGGACACAGACTTGCCAGTCTCCGCTGCCACGCCAACGAATGTCACTGTGCTTGGTCCGGTGGCCGGACTTCGTATCGCGAATGATTTCATCGCGCCAGATGGGTACAACCGATCGTAAGTTGATGCCGATTTGCAGTTCTTAATGCATCCCTCACAATCTGTAGAGCGTCCCTGGTCAATGGTGTACTTGGACCGTTGATCCGGGCGAACAAGGTGAGAGCCATGACAAGATCTAGACGTCGGTGCTTACGACTTTCTAGAATGATAGGTTCAGTGTCGAAATTTCAAATGAACTCACGGACAATACCATGCCTCTGGAAACTAGCATCGTACGTAATTAGGTATTTGATTGCACGAACCGCATTCTCAAGTACGTCCCAAAGCATTGGCACGGGATTTTTCAGCACAAATCCAACTGGGCGGACGGAACTTCATACGTCACTCAGTGTCCGCTTCGTCAGCAGGAAACGTTCGTGCCCAAATTCGATATCATCGGACAGACTGGAACATACTGGTACCACTCACATTACTCAACTCAACGTTGCGACGGAGTTCGAGGACCACTGGTTATATATGATCCTGATGATCCTCTGGCTTATTTATACGATGTCGATGATAGTGAGCTTCCATCGATTTTCCGTTCGTGCACTGCCTTCTAACCCAGACAGAAAACACCGTTATCACGCTCTCAGATTGGTGAGCCCCTCATATTGAACAGAAACGTTCGTGCTGACCTGTATTTAGGTACCACACACCCTCTATCAAACTTGATGAAATCTTTTCAGCGGTCGTCGCGAACTCGACCCTGATCAATGGTAGGGGTCGATATTCTGGCGGACCATCGGTTCCACTGTCGGTCATCAATGTCCAGCAAGGCTTGCGCTATCGGTTCCGTGTGGTCTCCACATCTTGCAGTCCTTCCTTCAACTTCACCATTGACGGTCATCGAATGACCATCATTGAGGTAGATGGGACTGAAGTGCGCCCCGTAGAAGTTGACTCGATCCCTGTCCTTGCTGGTCAACGCTACTCCGTGGTTGTTACAGCAGACAAGCCCGTCGGGAACTATTGGGTTCGTGCTTTGAGCGATCTACCCGATGCGACATTCGATGGTGGCCAAAATTTGGCAATCCTTCGATATGGAGGAGCAGCAGACGAAGATCCGACATCGCTACCTGGCCCGTATGAAATCTCGTTTGATGAGAGCAATCTTCACCCGCTCATCAATCCAGGTGCTCCCGGGATACCCGAGATCGGAAAGGCAGATGTGAACCTAGTGCTTGCTCCGGGTTTGACCCCGGACGGGAACTATTTTACATTTAACAATGTATCCTTCGTCAATCCCACTATCCCTGTGCTCCTCCAGATTCTCAGTGGAGCAAGACAAGCTTCGGAACTGATGCCGAACGGAAGTGTCTATACACTTCCCCCGAACAAGGTGATAGAAATCAGCTTCCCCAACCCTGCCGCAGCTCCCGGTGCCCCGGTAAGTGCCACGTTCGTGAAACGTTGTTCTATTCCGACTCTGAATGCGTTGTTCAGCACCCTATACATCTGCACGGCGTACGCGGTCCCTCCGCATTTTTGTCTCCAACTGAACTTGTTTGTCAGCATAACTTCGATGTGGTCAGGACCGCAGGTAGCAATAAGACGAATTTCGTGGATCCTGTACGGCGCGACGTCGTCTCCATTGGTAGCAGCCCCACAGACAGCGTGACTATCCGGTTTTTCACGGATAATCCGGGACCTTGGTTCCTTCACTGGTGAGGACTTGAGTGATTACCTCGACTACAGAGATCGCGATCTCACCTGTCCGTATTTAGTCACAATGATTGGCATCTCAACCAGCGAGTGACATCGATGGACTGACATGACTCCAGAACTGATCCATGTGTCTAGCGGATTTGCCGTCGTGATGGCAGAGGCACCGGACGAAACGGCCTACGAAGAATCGGCAGTAATTCCACGTATGTGCTATCTCAGTATGCTACCAGTAGCTGATCGCGCCTCACACAGCGGACTGGACTCAATTGTGCCAAAACCAGGACTAGGTAGTAGGGACAACATGCCTGGGTTTGCAACATCCATCACCCTCGCGGGCATACGCATAATTACCCACTAACATGTAACGGGCCGCTACGGACGCTGTATATACTTTGATCCCATTTCACAGCGCTGCATGAACGGCGGTCGTACAAAGGTGCACTCAACCGAGGTAGGTACTGCATCAGCATATATGTGCAGTCGAACATCAGACGAGCGTGGACCGGATCGTCCGTACAAGACGCTCGAGTAAACACGCTGCAAGAGGAATCTAATAGGATGAAAGGAAACACTGACGCGTGCCCTGATCTCTTTCGTCGTTCAAAGTTCTGTGAAGAGTGGTATACATGCGCAGCCTCGACATATGCTACACTTCATTCAGCGGTCCAAGAAGAGTACAAGAGAAACGAACGGGAAATGTGGACAAATGAACATAAAAGCAACATTGAGCTAACCCCGAAATGACCCCAGCAGCCGACTTGCCGCATCAAGTTGAGCGTTGGATGTGCGGTTCGGGTGGTTCAGCGCACCCTTCATACGACCAGCAGGGCAAAGCCAAAGCCTGTCGCTGGTGCGTCGTTTCATAGCCTGGCGATTGGCAGCAACATGACCGTCCTCGTGTGGACACGCCTGAGATCCGACATCGGAGGGACTGTCGGAGATCGGATTCATCACTTTGACGAAAATGACGCCGTCCACAAAGTAACGAGGTCCTCTCGTCTTTCGTTTCGTGCCATCTAACTAACACGAATTCAGACCATCCTCAAACTGGTTTGCGTTGCAAAAGGTGAGCGTTGTCGAGTGTCGATGTTCTAGAATTTCAATCATCACGCTCAGAGTTTGGTTCGACATGCTCGGCCGCGAAAACGGCGCAAGGTCGATCGCGGCCAGTCAAGCGTGCCTCTTTCCAACAAGACGTCTGCGAGCACTCCATTTCTACCGCCGAAGCGACACGAGTCAGACGGCCAGAACGAAGACATCGACGATCTCGGGACGACCGAAATGAAGAACGGCGAGTCAATCGCGGCGTTACGGAGAATGGTGTTAGGAAAAGTAGAGCACAAGGCTGGATCCGAGACCGCGTGAGTCCCACGCTCACTGTATCTCAGCCTCATCTCATCGTCTTTGTGACAGCCCCGGAAAATATGTCGCGCTCGATTGCGAAATGGTCGGCGTCGGCATCGAAGGGAACGAGTCTTCGCTCGCACGTGTTAGCATCGTCAACTACACGGGGGCCATCCTCCTGGACGTCTTCGTACGACAACGCGAGAAGGTCGTGGACTATCGGACGCAGTGGAGCGGCGTGCGAAGCACTGATCTGGCAGGCTCAGGTGCGCGCGTTGAAGCAACGGAAGTAACACCAAGCGGGACTGATCGTGCCAAGCCAAGCCATTCAAAGAAGTTCAGCAGACGGTGGCAGAGCTTGTCAAGGACCGAGTACTTGTCGGCCATGCAATATACAACGATCTCAAGGTGCGTGGATCAGGCATACAAAACACATCCTTTATAACTTGTGGCGCATTTAGGCACTGTTGCTCTCTCATCCATCTCCGCAGATCCGCGATACGCAATCTCTAGCGTATAAACACCGCGTCGTGAAATCTCGTCGCCCTGCACTGCGCGTCCTCGTAAAGCAAGAACTTGGGATCGTCATCCAGGGTGGCGAACACAGTAGTGTAAGCCATCCATCTTCCTTGTGGTATCGTGGTATGTGTGAGGTCGATCGAGCGAACAGGTGACGGACGCGCGTGCAACGATGGCGCTTTTCCGGTTATACAAAAAACAGTGGGAAAGCGGCTTCAGATTGCTCCACACCCCCACTCATTCGTCAACGAAAGACAAGGATAACGAGGATCCTGCAGGTAAATCCGTTGCGCTTGGACAACGATCGCGGTCCTCGTGCCCCTCTCTTACGCGTAGTCGGAAACGGGGCCACTCAGAACCGTCGAGTCCGTCATCACGACCACAAACGCCTTCGCTGGCTTCTTCAGTTGCATCACGCGCCCCGACACAGCATACCTCTACCTTACCAGAAGGTCACCGACCGTCAGCAGGTTCCAACCAAAAAGGGGTCTCGTCGGGTATATCCACTGTTATCAGGAGGGCAAGCGGAATAAAGGAAGTCCGGAGGAAAGGCACGCGAACCGGGAATGATGTCGGAAAGGGTAGCGTTGTCGACAATAGTTCAAAAGGCGGGAAGCAGACAGGCAAGGTCGGGGAGGAGTGGTGGAAAAGCCTGGTAGGGGTCAGGAAGGGCAACACCAAGCTGTGATTACTGGTTTGCAGTCAATCCCGTGAACTTGGAGATTCGTATCTTTTCGTGAGTGTCCAAGCTTTAGGAGCCATCGCGCCGAAGTACCGCGGCAGTCGTGGTGCGGGTTATCGATGGTTGAAGTCCTGCTGGGACTGTGCTTGAACGGGCGGGCGAGAGTACCCATGGACTGAACAAACCAGACACGGAATGCTAAGAACAGCATCCGGATCTCCGTGGTGCATGATTGTCTTGGCAAGGATAGCGCTGACGACTG
>JBBPMW010000391.1:0-19315 GCA_038090535.1 Tylopilus alboater | reverse complement strand
CGGTGATTGCCCCGCGCGAACGGGAGGACACGGTGGCGGCTGCTGTGATCATCCTCGGTGTCATGATGACGGGCGCGACTGCATGGTACGAAAAGGACGCAAAAAATGAGTGGTGTCAAAGGAAGAGAAAGTGAAAAGAGAACTGACGGTCTGCAAGGATCCTCGTCGAATCCTCCCTCTTGTGGGAGAAGGGAGCGAAGAGCGCTTTGGACATGAGCTCTAGCTTGCTTTGGGAAGGTGCCCCCTGAGGTTGAAGGTCGGTGACAAGGGGGTCGAGCTTGTGGGAGGGTGACTTTGCGTCAGGTTTCGGGTTCATACCGTTGCAT
The DNA here is from genome assembly GCA_038090535.1 of Tylopilus alboater. Lineage (NCBI taxonomy): Eukaryota > Fungi > Basidiomycota > Agaricomycetes > Boletales > Boletaceae > Tylopilus > Tylopilus alboater. The sequence goes on along the minus strand of JBBPMW010000391.1, from coordinate 18,989 downwards.
TCCGACGCGGTCGTAGCTAAAACGTCCAAGCCAGGCCGAGTTTGTAGTCTGCGTGGAAATGGCAGTCATTTCCCACGGCTATCACGCGCGACTTTGTTGTGATCACGTGCCATTCGATGACATCAAGGTCGGTCTAGACCACTGTGACATCATAACACGTGATGATAGTACGGTAGAGAGACTTTTGAGAGGTGCCTCCAATGGCTAGGACTGTTTGCGACACGACCCTTTCTTGATGTCCGACGACTTTTTCACGAACGTCCCCCTCCGACAGTCCACCCGTGAAAACGACAACTCCAACAACGATTTCGCCCTCGCCATCTCCGTCCGCTTCGGTTCAACCGATCTCAACACTGCTCGTCTCCTCCCCGGCGATCTCCCAACCCAACCCACAACTCCCCAACTCTCCCCGCTCCCACTCTCACCATCACCACGACCTCCTCGACCTCCTTCTCCCCCCCACACCTTCATCTCCGTACCACCCTCTGCCCTCGCGCCTTACCTTACTGACCCTCACTCACTCATCCTCGACATCCGACCCCATGTTGCCCACACAGCTGCCCGCATTAACAATGCCCTTTCCCTCTCTGTCCCAACAACCCTGCTCAAGCGCCCCCTTTTTTCCCTTTCAAAACTCTCCCAGATGCTCCCATCGCCCTCTTCCCGCGCCCGCTTCGCGGATTGGTCCTCTGCTTCCCACATCTTGGTCTACGACTCAGACTCCTTCTCTCTCGATAACAGCATCATCACCGGTCTCTTGCGCAAATTTCGTGCAGAGGGCTTCACTGGTGAGCTAGGTTGGGTCCGTGGCGGTTTTCAAGCTGTGTGGAGGGAGGTCCGCCACCTCGCTTCCACAGACCCCCTCTCCCCAGAAGAAGACCCCGATGCCGCTTCTTCGTCCGGTACCCTCAGGACAACTCATCTTCCAAAAGCTGCCTTTTCTCTCTCCTCCACCACAGCTGCACCTCCCCCGCAGCTCGGCCCCGTCCCTGGCTCAGATCTCTTTCCAAACACCCCTGCCCCATCGGCTTCTCGAGCCGCTAACCCCTTCTTTGACACCATTCGCCAGAACGTCGAACTTTCCCACGGCATCACAGAGCGAATTCCCTTGCGCCTTCCCAGACGTGTCAGGAGACGGATTCCCGATCTACCCTCTCGATGGCTGCAGGACATCGCTTGTCGCTCTGCCCTCAGGCGTCCATCCGCTTCCCGTCATCCAGGCCTTGATTTTGAATCGGGTTCCGAGTCGAGCGACGATCCTCATACATCAGATCCTGACGAGAATGATCCAAACATAGAGGAGGGCACCGAAGCACTCGCAATGCAGTTCTATCGTATCGAACTCGCCGAACAGCGCCGGTTGCGCTCGATTATGGAACATCATACGAGGGAAAGCCAAGTCTCTGCGTTTGCGGCTTCGGCCAAGCGACGTAGAATGCTAGACAAGGATGGCGGAGTGAGTATGCGAACTGGCGCAAAGTCAGTCCCCGGCACACCTCACCAAGCCGCTTTCCCATTTTCGATCACTGCTGCTGTTGAGAAGGGCACAAAGAACAGGTAGGTTACCGCTTGAAAAAATTCCGAAAAGTCGTCTGCGTTCATTCATTTCGAACTCACTTTCTGCGACTTTGTTCTCGCTTGTCTGCTTGTCATGTCATGGATTGTCTGATCGCGCCAACGTCGCGGGACAATGCGCTCCGCGAAGGTCTCCATGATCGCATTACCCAAATCGGGTTCACTATAACGATCGTCGATCATTCTGCCCTCCTTATGAACCCCTATCTTGATGCGCCAGTCCCTGGCAACAATTGGCTATCCTTTTGTTTGAATATGCATTCAAACGTCTTGCTTACTCTTTTTTTCCCCGCTTGCAGATATACCCATATCTGGCCTTTCGAGCATGCGCGTGTCCGCCTCCATGATGGCCGTCACCAGGGCTCACATCCAGGCCGGCGTGATAAAGGCAAGGTTTCAGAGCGCGGTCGGAGTACGTGGGATCGATCAGGAGGGAAAGCCAGAGAAAGGGAGGAGCAAGGCCAAGAAGACAAGCAACGCCGGAGCCGCTCGAGTCCCGCGTTTGGTAAAGCTCAGGATCGAGAGGATACAGAGATGGTCAGTGCACCCTCGAGACATTCCTTCTATTTCGGTACGCAGTCGTCGACCGCCAAGACCACTGTTGGTTTTGAAACTGGACTGGCGCATTCCGCCTCGGACCCGCGTTCTAGCGTTCCTCAAGTGAAAATTGTGTACGACACCACGGAGCAAGATTTCCGGACGTCAGGACCATCCACTCCAGCTACAGCACTTCCATTTCCGACACCTCCCTTTTATACGCCCATGGAGATGTTGCCAGCGCCCACCCCGATGCGTTTACAGCCGCCTCATTTACTATCTCTTCCCTCTGGCATCAGCGTGAGTTCGGGGGAAAGGTTGGAAGGAGCACAGGTTTCTCTGCCGACCTCGAGCTTGCCTTATCTCGGACCGCTTCCATCATTTCCGCTGCGTCTTCCGAACCCCCCCGGGGGTTTATTGCCAAGCATTGGAGAGCAGACACGTACAACGGAATCGTTATCCCCATCTGCTGCTCCTTTTGGTGCTTTCTCTGGTAGATTAGGGACTAAGGGGGAGGTAAATGATACCGGGACGCCGTATCATCCGCGGAGAGAACCGTCTCCAGCGGACGACTACGTGAACGCCTCGTATGTTCAACCTTTGTGCACCCGTAAGTGGTACATCGCGACCCAGGGACCATTACCTTCGACGTATGTCGATTTCTGGACGTGCGTTTTCCCAACTAGTTCGCAGGATGGTCAATACTGACGCCTTGTTTTTCCTAGCCTTGTTTGGGAACAAAATGTTCACGTCATCGTCATGCTCACTCGCGAGGTCGAAAATGCGATGGTTAAATGTGGGTCGTACTGGACGGACACCGAATATGGCCCATTGAGACTCAAACTTTTCTCCACTTCTCCACCCGTGTCGCCCGGCGCTGATTCGACGACGGTGGATGTTTCCAAGCAGGGATTCTTCACCATCCGCGAACCCGAACGGAAGACTAGTGGAGCGTCTAGTGACCAACCCACGTTGATTACACGCACGTTTGTTCTCAGCCACACGTCCTATCCTGGAGTTCCACCGCGGAGAATTACGCATTTACAGTATCTCGATTGGTCAGACATGAATGTCCCTGATGACCCACGGGGCGTGCTGGACCTCGTGGAAAAAGTCGAGCAAGCTGCTGCAGAGAGTACCCCAGGTCCTAGTCCGAGTGGCTTGAGTCACGGAAGCGGGAGCGGCAGTCTATCGGGAAGTCAGTCTCCGGACGCTGGGCCTAGCCAGAGGGGATATGACACGTCGTTGTTGTCTCCAACTAGTGCTGGTGTCATGCCATGGGGAAGGAGGGCAAGGCGTGGAAGTGAATGGAGGCACCCCGAGTTGGACCCAAAGAGCGGCATTGCGGCGTTTGCACTTGGTAAGGCACCCCCTGTGTTGTTGCATTGTTCGGCCGGGGTAGGGAGGACGGGAGGGTTCATTGCCGTTGATGCGGTATTGGATGGCATCAGAAGAGAGTTGCGAAAAAACAGGGAGGAAAGGAAGTCGAAGAAGGCGTCGAGGGTTAATGTTGTGGTGAATCTAGAGGGCAAGGCTAGTGTGGATGACGTGGAGGCAAGCGGAGAGTCCGGCATCGAGAACACGGAGACAGGCGTCAACAGTATGGAAAGTCATGGCGTGGAGAGCATCGCTAATGAAAGTGAATGCATGGATGTCGATGAACCAACCGCTGACAAGCCACAGAAGACCCAGGTTTCTTTGCATATGATCAACACGGTCCCAATTCCCGTTTCTGCCGGGGACCGCACGAAAGGTCGCAGGCGTCATCACAGCAAGGACCTTTCCGGTGAGAAACAGAGTTCCAGTTCAGAATCGCTCGTGGTGCATGTCCCTTATGCGGGAACGGACGACGTGCCGGAGGGTACCAATGTTGCTAGTATCGAACTTGGTGATGTCAAGGAGGCCGACTGGCAGTCCTCTACACGTGAATGGGTGGAAAAAGTATCTGACCAGACGCACACCCACGCAGAAGAGCGGACTCTTCCGCCTCCGCCCCTATTTCCTCTTGCGAGTAGGGAGAGGTCCCCAGGCAGTACTTCAAACAGCAGTAGTCCATCTGCACTTGATTCTGCGGACGACTCCATGAGCGGGAGTGCTGGTGCTAGGAGTGGAGTTGGAAATAGAGTGGAGCGGAACAGCGATACCCGCAGTGCGAGTGGAAGCGGGACTGGTAGTGGAAGTGGGCATCCCCCGCCATCCTCAGTGTCGAAACCAGGGTCCGGGTCGATGTCACTTTCGACCTCGGGCTCCGGGACTCGCACAGGTTCTCGGTTTGGTTCAAGCTTGTTGGGTGCCCGTTTTAGCTCGGTCACCTCTATCTCTGTTGAATCTACGGATTCACTTTTGCCTCAACGCGAGCCCAAACCGAGCGCTCCGCTTCGTCGGCCCTCGGCGATGCATACCAGTTTAAGCTCTGATATGGAAACCGACTGTCCCCCTCGTTCCGTCTCCGTACCGCTTCAACCCACCTATTCAAGCGCGGCGGGCCCTCGACGCGGCGTTCACTCACGCCGTGACAAACCGACGCATGGGCCGTCGTCTGTCGCACGTTTCTCGAGTCCCATCCCACTTGCAATCGCGGAAAGGAGTATTTCCTTCTTTGGTAGTGACGGCGCCGAAGGTCCCACATCGTCGCGGCCAAGCTCGGATCTAGGTTCTGATGAGCTGACGACTTCCCTTCCGGAGTTCGAGAGCGGAGAAAGCGTTGGCGCAGAAGGAAGCGGGAAGAACAATCAAGGAGTGTTCGACGAATCAGAAGAAGTTGCCATTTCTTCAAAGTCGAAAACCAGCCTGCGGCTCAACACCGACCTGAGTGCCCTGATAGCCCCGGAGACATCGCGTAGCGGCAGTGCTGCGAAGAACCTGCCTCTTGCTTCTAGACAGACTAAAGGCAAAGAAAGGGCAATTCCGCTGGCGCCCCGCGCTTTGGACGACTCAGCGTCACAGCGGCTTCCAACTGCTAGTGGGGTTCCTGGTGCATCCGAAAACGACCAAGATCATCCGGTCATCGATTACAAGCTACCGCGGGAGCTCTACAGCGACTTGTCGCTGCCTTTGATCTCGTCGTTTTCAGAGCCTATCTGCACAATCATCCAGGACATGCGGGAACAACGGATGAGTTTGTGCCAAAGCCTACGGCAATACGTCTTCGTTCATGCAGCTATAATTGAAGGCGCCTTGAGGATCGTGGACGAGGAGCGCGAACTCTGGGGCGAACTCTGGGGGTATAGCGGGACGAGTGATGACGCCAGTTCTGCTGAGGGGGAACCTAGAGCGAGTGTCAGCAAAGGTGGGCGAGAGTCTGGACATAGCGAGGCGCAAGCATGGTTTGGAGGAGCTGAGGTGGTTGCCATGAGGCCGGAGCTTGAGCACGGAAGTACCCCTCACAGGACCCCACCGTTGCATACCATGACGCAACTTTCAAACCCTTGGAGCTTAGAAGGCAACACCGGGAGTGGTCAGGTCTCATTGGCCCCCACATCGTCCTCCCCGGGCGTACCATCACCGTCAAAAGGGAAACGTGCTCCCAGCCCCACCGAACTTCTCAGGGAAGATAAAACTGGCGCCTTGTCATCGAATAAGCGTCCTAGCATCCATCGCAAAAGAATGAGCTACGAAGGCACCCAGTTCTCGTTCGAATCGTGCCCGTCCTCCCCGGTGGCAGGTGAGAATGACGGAGGGTCAAGAGACGTAGTCGTGAGTGTAAGCGCGACTCGATCCGCACTAGGCCGACTGGCAGTACCGGAAAAGGGAGGTCCTATATCTGGCGGCGCGAGGTAGCTATCGAGCGATTTCCCAATGGGGTTGTGGTTTGTGGTAAGTGTATGTGACAACGCCACCTCATACGCCTGATCTCACCAAGCTCTGACTTCTTCCAGCGTGCTATGATCTCCCCCGTTTCAGACGCGAATGAAATGCCGCCAGGCGACTCCACGTATTACCACAGCTTCCGTGACCATGGCAAGCGGTTTTAGCAGGGCTACTGCCGCTACTTAGTGTAATATTCTGGGAGGCCCCACCTTTTGATGATATCAATGACACTAATCAGTCTATCGCAACCGTTTTGATTACAAGTCTGCTATTTCCTGTCGAATTCGGACTGGTTACTTCGCGCTTCCTCGCGAAGTTGGACCCTTACTGTACCAAATCACTGATCCCCATGTTTCACCGATCTACCCCCGTTTTTCGTATATACCATGTATTTCTCGTCCAAAGAATGTGAGGGCGTGACAAGTGGTTTGTGAGGCTAGTGATCGCGATCGGGCTCCATTTTCTTTGATCTCCTTGTTCGCTCGAGGGCAATGTGTCGCACATGTCCTCCACACCGAGCTCTATCCGCCTGGTTCAAATGGCACCCAGTGCGGCGATCGTGGGTGTACTTGATGGCAGTTGATCCGACTCGCGGCCCGTTACTTCAAAAGTACAAGTGAACCTGGAGTCGCAGGCCGGTGAACGCACCGATCGCCCTTCCAAAGAACACCAGAGATTAGTCAGTCGCTCCTCCTGAGCGCCGCATTGACAGCATGGGGAAAAAGAGGGGGTCATTTGCGATGTGGCGCGCGATCGAACGACATATTTTCGCAACGGTGTGAACCGTTCACGGTACAAAATGATGGGTACGATATGATTCAGACTAGAAGATGTTTGCATACGAAACAAATGGCGGCAGTACCGTAGACATTAGAGACATTCCATGCGCGTGGCGACGACATACTGATGAAGTGGCCGTGAACAAGAAGCTGCCAAGAAAAAGGCCCAAGGGTATGCAGGGCTTGACTGATCGTGCGAGGCTAATTGTCACATGGCGGCCGTAAACATAGTGAGAGAAAAGAGAAAGAAACTTAGACATGAGAGGCGCAAGAGAGGATCATCGGAAGAAAAAAAGAGGAAAAGACATCCAACTTGCATTCTCACATGTCACGACGGCGTGCCGTCACAACCGCCACCGCAAGACTGCCCACACTGACATCCGTCCGCTGGACAACCACACTGACCAGAACAACATTCGAGCTTGGGGACCTTGACCAGCCCAAATGCAATGCCGCGTTCATCCGCCTCCGTCGACGATCCCGAGAAAAGTTCGCAGGGATACAGAGTGATGTCCCCCGGGTCCAACTCCGTTCGACGGTTGGACGGTGGGTTGGGAAGCGCAGCAGCGCGTGCAAAGAAGGCGTCCACTAGGTTCCCATCATGACTGGATGTACCCTGGTCAGGTAGTTCGATACCAGCGGCACGATCTACGCAGTGGCCACATCCCTCGCTGCAGTCCTTGTGGTGCTTCTCAACATGGCGGGGGGTACGATGCTGGATACATCCTGGACAGGTACAGTTGAAACTGCAAGTGCATCCAGACCCCGCAATAGATTTGATGGTTCTGAGTGGTGGGATAGTGGGAAAGTCGAGGTCACAAACTGGTGGGATCGGCTCCAGGAGGATGGGAGGAAGTTCTAGACGGGCAGAAGGAACAGTATCTGGGACACTAGGCAGCTTGTCCGTGCAGCGAGACCCGGGTGGTGGGTCCGAAAAGTGTTCAGAGGTAGAGTCTTGCACTGGTTGATCACGAAACATCACTGCCGCCTCGGCGAGGGTCTGTAGTCCGTAGTCCGAGCATGTCTCGCCAAAAGAACTAGGTCCGGCGATGCAGGATGCTTTTCTGCACGTACAGTGTCTTACGTTCTTACAGTGACAAGGATTCAGAAGCGAGTCCACTGAGTGAGAATGTAATTAAATTTGTGTAGAGACTCACACTCGAACCTCACCTTTTTGTCTAGAGTTAGGAGGTGGTGAAGCAGTGGTAGACTGGAATGCGTCTGCGATTCCGTTGGGGAGAGTAGGTACGCTGGGCATGAACCGACGGGCTACCAAATGGATTCGCATCAGTGTCCTGCTCAACTGATCCCGCTGTAGTACACTCACGCTTCCTGCCATCTAGGCGCGCGGCCGGGATGGGGACTTTGTCGACAGCAGGCTGACGGGGGTTGCAAGTGCACTTGGAATGTACGCGCTTTTCCTGGCGCAGTTCGCGACATTTTGGACATTGAGAAACAGGCCTTCCCTTCTTCTTCACCTCAAACAATGGTCGCTCGGTGTGATGACATGACGAAGATCTATGCCCTTTGATGCATGCTTCGCTAGAGATCACTAGTCAATCGTGGGGTTCAACAACGCAGTGGTAGCTATGCATACCACGCAAACTTCTTTTCGTTTACAAATACCTGCGATTACGGTAATGACTATGGGCTTGCAGAAGAGGAATCGTGGGTGACGGACCATGGCAAGGATGCTTTATTCCATTCAGTTTGCTGGTTAGAACTGTGCTCTGATAGGGACTGAGGCTAGTATTTATCACAGGAAGCGGGCGTGTGTGTCAAGGTGACATTAGGCAAGTCCCACATGGTGCCGTGGCCGCTCGCAGTGCAAAGCAACTAAGCTTAGCAGATCACGTGACGCTGCCTAAGTACGTTTTTGATGTTACCACTGCCAACCAGTGTTTGCCATCCACCACCTCATGTCCTGCTCGTAACAGTGCAACCTCGGTTTTTAGTATCAACTCTCTCGGTAGTGCCGACGTGTTCAGGCAGTGCGATGCTTTTGGATTGTAGCATTCGGGGTCCGAGATGCTCACCGTGTTTGTGAACTGTTTGAGATGAGTAATCCTATCAACAAATCTGTGTGTAGTTATTTCTCCTTTCAGGGTGTCAAGTAGAGGCATATTCGCCACACGCGTTATCCCCACTATGTCCGTGAAAACTGCCTTGATTGCGGTGCTGTATATCACTGAGGTGACCCTTGTTTGGTTCCAGTGCATTCCAAAAATCTTTTCCTTATCTCAGCTGTACCTCCTAGGAATTAACGCAAATAAGTATGTGGATTCGCCAGCATCCCCAGCCATTTAGTGTCAAACTCCATGAGGCACCCACTCAATGGATTAGTTTTATGAATCGCTCCGGTATGGCTATATGTGATTTTTGCCGACCGATTCGAGGAGGGTAACTTTCTCGCATACTTCTGCCACCTTATTTTGCCGCAGTGGGATGGTGTGTGGAATCCCCACTAATACCAGCTACTTATGTTCCCCATCCCGTATACCGGTCGTTTTACCATTAAGCCTCTTCTCGGTAACATCTCTTGATCATACTGCCTTGGTTTTACCCGCTTACACAGTCGCCGCGTCGACCTTGTCACGGCCCGCACGAAGGCCGTGTGAACCGAGCTAACGACTCATTCCGCATGTGCTTGTCGTACGAGAGCCGTGCTAACCCAGCTGCGAAGCTATGCTCGTGCTGTTTACTCGTTACGAAGCTGCATGTCTACACAAGGAAATCCGATTCCGCCTCTTGAAGGTTCGTGTGCTTTGACAACGTTGGTCGCAAATATAACATCTTGTCACTGATACGTTGTGGGGGTTCCAGTCGGGTGTCATCGATGCTGGTCGCAAACTATCGCTCTGCTCATGTGTTGTCTGGCGACCGCGTTCATTTGACAGTTGTACTGGAGACCTTTCGTCTTCGCGGATAATTTCATGTAGCCGCGGAGAACGTCTTGCCAGACAGCCTTGATTCACATGCCATGGTTCAAACGTTCACAGACTGTATGAGGTCTTGTCATTTCTTGTCACATGTGGTCGGGTGCAATACACCGTGCGATGAAAGAGGATCAAATATAACACTCTGTTCTTTGACTTGAGCTCAAGACTGAACCTCAGTGTGCACGCACTGGAGACATAGGTGAGCTCAAATCCCCAAATAGAGCACACGGCGCGCGCCACCGAATGCTTAATCAGCAGGTAGGGAGCAATACTCCGATGTAAAATGACGGGCCGCCTACTGGTGTTGGCCCTCGAATACAATGAAGAGCGCTGCTTGATGTACCATACCTATGGTTCGTACTACTAGAAGGTAGTAGAGTTCAGTCTGACACGCAAAAATAGATAGGCCAGGGTGCCAGGCTACCGCGAGCTGCGCACGACACACGTTCGTGCTCAAAGCCCTGTTCACCGATTTAGTGTGTTCACATCTCACCCCATGAACGTTCGAACGACAACTCCAGTGAATACTCCCATCTTTGCGAGAATGCATGTCGAGATCAATAGGAATTGCTGCAAGATGGGTTGGTGATATGTTGATTGGAAAGTCCATCTTCGGAGACGGCCAGGGATAAACGCGCAGAAACCATTATTTACCGCCCCAGATACCGCCCCAATTGCAACCTTCTAAACCACCGTGCCGACGGGATAACATCAAATCATTCTTTTGTAAGTGGTGCAAAAAATAGTCTCGTGGGCAGGTTTCGGCCATATACATAAATACGCCGATGTGACGCTGTCGAGAGCCCTACTGCCTTCTAACCCATCTTGTGGTGACAACGCCTGGCAACTTTTGGCATGTCTGTTCTTGCTGTTCTTGTCCTTGGCACGCTCGCCAAGTCTGCCTCCGCAGCAGTCGCGTCCACTTTCACTGCTCCAGCTGCCACGTGCGTACCCCGTCCCCGTCTTGGTGTCCTCGGGAGTTAACCGATCTGGTGACCCATCAGTCCCACAGACACATCGCCTTTCTATGTCGGCGCGTCGAACGGAACCCTCCAAAACTCCCCTTTGGTTCCTGGTGCCGTTTTCGATCGCTTCATCCAGATCTGGCTCGAAAACACCAACTACGCCCAAGCAGCCTCTCAACAGGTCTTCCAGGACCTCTCAGCACAGGGTATCCTCCTCACTAGTTACTATGGCTTGACCCACCCAAGCGAACCCAACTATCTCTGTGCCGGGGGAGGTTCCTTCTGGGGATTGGCAAATGACAACCTGGTACACATTCCAAACAATATTTCCACCATTGTGGACCTCCTGGACCAGAAGAGCATTAGTTGGGCCGAATATCAAGAGAACATGCCAAGTGATGGCTACGGTGGTTTCAACTACACGAACCCTAACAATTACACATACTATGTTCGCAAGCACAATCCTATCGTCATTTACGATTCAGCCGGCTCGAACGCAACGCGCGCCGCGCGCATGAGGAATTTCAATGATTTTGCTGTTGATGTAAGTACATCTCCGTGGACGTTCAGTAGGCCGTGCCTGATCTTCGCTAGCTTGGAAACAACTCCATTCCTCAATGGGTATTCGTCACCCCCAACCTCAGAAAGTTCGTGTTTGCTGCACGTATCTTCCACAAACACACTGCTGATACGGTTACACCCTAGCGATGGTCACGACACGGATACCACTTTTCTTACCCAATGGCTACAGTACTGGCTCGTCCCCTTACTCCAGGACCCGAATTTCAACACACCCAGGACTCTGATCTTATTAACTTTCGATGAGTGAGTAAAATTCAATATACGCAGCAGTTTATGGACCTGATTGCAAATCACGAGGAATGAGACGTATACCGTCAACAACCTGGTATACAGTGTTCTTCTCGGTGACGTTATTCCTCAAAACTTGAGAAACACCACCGATGACACTTTCTACACCCACTACTCCACGTAAGACTCTGTTATCAACTTTATTCTGGCGCATTCAAGTTTCTCCAGCCTTTCGGCAGTCGAAGCAAACTGGAACCTCGGTAACCTCGGCCGTGGAGACACTAATAAGACATTGGCCAGTGAGTATCGCATAATAATTAGGCATGATTGTGCTTTATCTCGCCTTTCAGACGTCTTCGAGTTTGTCGCGAATGTCACTGGTTACAAGAACAACGGCCTCACCGGCCAATCAAAGCTGCCTCTTCTCAACATCAGCGGGACTATTCCCGGACCATTGAACCCCAACTCCTATGTTCCTTATCTCGCGCCCGACACATCCGCAACTGGTGGTGGAAGTGGACCGACCTTTGTTGCGAATGGGACCAACATGACATTAAATGCTTCAACCGCACCGGCGCCTGTCAACTTGACAGCCGCGAACATGACCATGTCCACGGGTGGTGCCCTCGGTGGCTTCGCTCAAACTGATCCTCTGATGTCGGTCATGGGCGCTGTATTTGCTGGTGCTCTGCTGCTGTAGAGCTAGCCCTGAGAACATATGTTGCTTATTTGACGGACTACGCAAAGTAATGTACTCGCGCGTTGCAGCGCGCTATTGATGACAATGAACAGGTGAACCTTACATATGCGCCGAGGCCACCTTGAGTTTGTGGAGGATCTTACCTGCGTCGATCGACTCCATGACCGCCAAGATTGAAGACAGTCTCGAAAACTTGAAGATCGACCACACATGCATCGCATGCTTCGATTTGGTTTGTCTATCGTGGTGTTTCTACTGCATCTTGAATCCTGTCAAGTTTCTCAACGTTGTGCCAGCTCGGACTCACGCCGTCTTGAACGAGAACGGGCACCGATACTACCCGGCAAGTATCACCCTCTCGATCTCCATTGGTTGGTCGACCAAAAAGAACTTTAAGAAGAGGGTACCTCCGTGGGACTCATCCGCTGTGACCTCCACCGTTGGCATGGGTACCTACACCTCTGCCAGTGAATGTAAGCAAATAAAGACCCAGTATCATCCACTGCAGACCTGTTACGTTACAGAAGGAAAGAGTCGAACTCTTCCCACTGGACGTTCAAGGGCGCAAAAAAACTCTGCAGCCAAGCCAAGAAGTCTGATACCATATCAGACTCATCAATGGGGCTATGGAATTGAACCATGTGCAGGTTTCCCCCTGGAGTGCTGTAGAAAGGCACTGATGTGGTCCCAAGTTCTCAGGCTCATCAGTATTCAGATCAGGCTCCTACCTTTTTCATGCACCATGATCAGTCCATGTCAATATTGGCGATCCGGGTCAACTCCCTGCTGGACGTACGTAGAATCACTGCGGCAATCCGAACTCCCAAATTCGCAGATCTATACAACGTGTCGGAGATGGGGCGGCCACGCATCACAGCGAACGTTCGTCGTCGGTGATGACCCGAGAGTTTCAAGTCACGTGTACCCTTGATTGGCAAGACGTTGCTGCGCGCTCCGACCATGTTGGTAACTGTCAAGTCCATCTGATTGATTTTGTGCGGAGGCGGCGTTAGTCGTCCATTCCACACGTGCTTGCTGGCGAGAGGGTATATCATGTTACCTTCCAGCTCACTTGGTTCCTTTGCGACGTGTCCTTGAACTGCATTCAACCAGCATGGTCATCAAGTACTCGATCCTTTTCGGAGCAGTAGTAGGGTCTGTTTCAGCGTCGATCGCGTCGACCTTCACTGCTCCTGCTGCGGCGTAAGTCCAGTTGCCCGCGTTTCCACTATCACAGCGTTGACGGTATTGTTCCACAGCCCGACCGACCAGTCTTCCTTCTACGTCGGCGCCTCAAATGGCACGATCACCAACACTCCCAATGTGCCTGGCCAGGTTTTCGACCGTTTCATTCAAATCTGGCTCGAGAACACCGACTTTTCGCAAGCTAGCTCAAATTCCGTCTTCCAGAACCTGAGTGCCCAGGGCATCATTTGCAGCAGCTACTATGGGGTGACCCACCCCAGTCAGCCCAACTACATCGCATCAGTGGGAGGCGATTTCTGGGGACTCGCAAGCGATGCTCTTACCTTTGTTCCCACCAATATGTCCACAATCATCGACCTTTTGGAGGCCAAGGGTATCAGCTGGTCAGCCTACCAGGAAAACATGCCCACGGATGGATACCCAGGCTTCAACTACACCAACCCTGACAACTACACGTACTACGTGCGCAAACACAACCCGTTAGTCGTTTTTGATTCGGTTGGACAGAACGCCACGCGTGCCGCACGCATTAGGAATTTCAATGATTTTGCTGTCGATGTAGCTGTCACGTAGTTTTCGTTAATATTGATTTTGCTGATCGCGTATGCGTAATACAGGTTGGTAACGACACCCTCTCTCAGTGGATCTTTGTCACGCCCAACCTCCGAAAGTGGGTCGCTAAATTTTACCAGTGCCTCGTGCTAACTTTGTCACAGCGATGCACATGATACTACTATCGAGTATGTTGCTTCCTGGTTAGACTACTGGCTGGTGCCCCTGCTTCAGAACTCCAATTTCAACACCCCAAAGACACTGATCTTGTTGACGTTTGACGAGTATGTCGATTTCTGGAACAATGAAATTTTTGCTCACACTCTTGCCTTAGGAACGAAACCTACAACATCAACAATAATGTGTTTAGCCTTCTGCTTGGTAATGGGGTCCCGCAAAGCCTCTGGAACACAACCGATAACACGTTCTATACCCACTATTCAACGTAAGGAATGCTGTTCATTTGACCAGGCGCATTAGCTTATATGACGTGATTAGTCTCTCTACGGTCGAGAATAACTGGGGTCTTGGCAACCTTGGCCGCCAGGATACCAACAAGACCGTTTCCAGTGCGCTCTACCCCCCACCATGATTCAGTTGGGCCTGACATACCTTGTGGCAGATGTCTTTGCCTTTGTTGCAAATGCTACCTCATACCAGAATAACAACCTCACGATCAACAACCTTCCACTTCTGAACCTCACAGGCACGATTCCTGGTGCTTTGAATCCTCAGGCCTACGTCCCGTACCTCGCCCCTGACGTTAAGAGCACTGGCGCCGGGGGTGGACCAACTTTTGTTGCACCAAACGTCAACACATCCTTGAACGCGTCCACTGCACCCGCCGCGGTCAACTTGACGGCAGCCTCTTCCAAAACCGGCGGTGCCGAAGTAGGTGCGAAGGCTGGGATACAAGGTATCCTTGGCGCGGCATGCGTCGTTGTCATTGCCGGTTTATTGCTTTGAACCTTTTCTTTCAATGGGGGATTATTCGCTTGGACCCTTTTTGACCATTCCGGTATATAGCACTCACAACGGCAATGATGTCTCTATCGAAAATTTGACGGATAGTGTACTGACAAAGTTCCCCCTGTGACGTATCTCATGAAAATTGAATTGATACATAGTCTCCTTACTTTGAACGTTGGGCATGCCATGGAGTCGCTTGAAAGTTGACCGGGAGCTGATATGATTCGGACTCCGCGAACACGGAGCGAGTTTGTACTTCATTTCAGTGGCTGTGCTCATATAAGTATGAACTGATTTTTTGTAACCAATCAGCGTGCGAGGGTGGTATAACTTGAAGTTTTGAATCTGTTTCTCAACCCTCCTTTCGAGTCAACCTCCATCATGGCGTCCCTCCTCCGCCACTATTCCTCCTCTGTACCTGGTCCCTCCCTCCTCTCTTCCCCCCTCGTTGACATCCCCGTCCCCTCTTTCTTTCTCCCCACCTCCAACCAGGCAACCTGGCTTTACACCACACTCGCCATCGTCGGCGCCCTTCTCGTCCTCGAGCAGTCTGTGTACAGGTACAAGAAAAAACACCTCCCAGGCGCGACATGGACCATTCCAATTATCGGAAAATTCGCTGATTCCATGAAACCCACCATGGAGGGCTACACGGCGCAGTGGAACTCTGGGGCTCTCAGTGCCGTTAGCGTGTTCAACATGCGAGTCACGTTCTTGTATCCGCATCGAATGATCGTTGACACGACTTTGCACCTAGCTTTATCGTTATGGCCTCGTCGAACGAGTACTCGCGTAAGATATTGAACTCTCCAACTCACGCCGAACCGTGTCTTGTCCACTCCGCAAAGTCGGTCCTCATGCCCGATAACTGGTTTGTACATGCTCTTTGCTTGCACTCAACTGTATTCCATGATATTCTTTCCCAGGGTCTTCCTTACTGGTAAAAGCCACGTAGAGTACCGAAGAGTCTTGAATACGCTTTTCACCCGCAAGGCCCTTAGGTGCGCGCTTCCCAGCCTTGAGCTCCCGTGTTTAGTTGCTCATCGTTTTAAAGCATTTACATCTCCATTCAGGATGCCATCACTCGCAAACATTTGAACCAATGGCTCACAGATGCTGCCAAGGATCCCTCACCAAAGTCAATCATGCAGACGGCGCGTGGACTTAATATGCATACATCGCTTCGTGTCTTTTGCGGTAACCATATTCCCGAGGAAGGGGCTGTCGAGATCAGCCAAAAGTACTGGGATATCACCCGTGCCCTCGAACTCGTTAACTTCCCCCTTGCTCTTCCCGGAACTAAAGTTTACAAAGCCATCCAAGCTCGTAAAGCTGCATTCAAATGGTTGGAGATGGCGGCTGCAAAATCTAAGATCGCCATTGCTGAGGGTGCCGAGCCCGAATGCATGCTTGAGCAGTGGGTCAAGGAATTGCAGTCTCCTGGTTATAAGGGTCGGAAAGATTTCAGTGACCGCGAGATGGCCATGGTTGTCTTCTCGTTCTTGTTTGCCTCTCAAGATGCTATGAGCAGTGGCTTGATCTACGGCTTCCAGCACCTTGCCGACCACCCGGAGATTTTGGCCAAGATTCGCGAGGAACAGTACCGTATTCGGGGTAATGATATCGACAAACCTTTGACGCTGGAAATGTTGGAGGAGATGCCGTACCTCAAGGCTTTCGTTAAGGAGAGCATGCGCGTCAAGCCTCCTGTGACAATGGTAATTCCATTTATTGCATTTCCACGGGTACATACTTGACAAATTTGTTTACAAGGTTCCTTACAAGACCACGAAACCATTCCCCATCACTCCTGATTACACGGTCCCTATGAGCAGTATGGTGATCCCTTCCTTCTACAACTCCTTGCACGACCCCGAAGTGTACCCCGACCATGATAGCTTAATCCCAGAACGGTGGCTTGATACCAATAACCCTGCCAACACCAACCCTCAGAATTACCTTGTATTTGGCAGTGGTCCTCATAAATGCATCGGGCTCGAGTATGCGCAATTGAATATTGCACTCGTCCTTGCTACTGCCAGCGTGCTCAGTAACTGGGAACACCAACTCACGCCCGAGAGCGACAAAGTCCAGTACGTTTTTGTCACGCATGGCGATCTGCGTGTGCTCATGGGTTGTGTGTGAACAGGATCATTGCAACGCTCTTCCCTAAGGATGGATGCTTGCTTAAATTCACACCTCGTCCAAAGCCTTGAGGCATCTACACATCCCATTATGATGTTGCCTGGATTCTTTCTCTCGACTGCATACCCATTAGCTGAACCGTAAGGAACTCGCCACACGCATACGCCGCTGCCTCACGGATACCGTAACTACGCTACCTTCAGCGCTCCGTCACATTTTCACATTTTCCTTGTCCCGTCCGTGATGCTCTTCATTTTACCTTTTATACTCATACTCTGCTGACTTCAATTGCATCATACTTCGTGCTGAGCCACTAATCTATTTCTTTGTCCTCAAACTGTATATATCAAGCCCCCTGAGTTCCCTCGAAATCATCGGTCAGATTCCCTCGTACTCTCCCGCCTGAACCAAAATATCTGGAATACGGCCTTTGCTTGAACGACACTCTTGCTCTCCATTACCTAATCTTCATCCTTGTTGTCTCTGGCTTGCCACATCTCCGTTCCCTTCGAACTTGCATTTCGTCTCGTATTTCCTGCCTCGCGCACAGCGAATTACCTACGCATTGGAGCCCACGGGTTAGTCTGATTAAGCCTTCCCCCCTCTTTTCTTTCACCATTCACCGAATCACACAACAACGCCGCATGAACGACAATTATTCCATCATTGAATTCACCTTGAATGTATTAGTATTACGGTCCTCTTCTGACCTTATTTCTCTTTCCTTGTGCGTGCTCAGGGGAAACTTGTGCCTGGTCGTGGTTCGAGCAATGGGCAGTTGTTATTGGTTGCATGCAATATTCTTTCACGACCATTGCATACCTGCCTAATACATGCAGCCCTGATCTTCTTTTCCGAATGCATCTCATCCTGACGAATGACGCCTGCTTGCTCGTCATTGCTTTGTTCAATATTCTAGTAGAGGTGCGATAGTCTCGCGTGCTAACACCGCCTTCAACTCTCCCCCTTCCAAACGCTCGACATATTTCGTCATTACAGCAATCCGTGTGAGACGAAACAACACTGTCCAAAGACGGGGAAAAGGCACAATTTATCTTGTACACACCACGTTTCTTGTTCGCAAGAGTGGATTACGATAAGGGATCGAACGCGGGCGCTCCCCTAAACCCCCACATTCCCCAAACGTGAGACCAGAAAACCGCTCCGTCCACGTCCCTTAATTCGGAACTTCAAACAGCTGACACCTGCGAAAGTGTGCCGAGACGGCCTGATCGATCTCGTGGTTGAGCGCGGATCGGACGATCATGCCGCCGCAGATGTAGCAAAAGTGGGTGTTGCACCCGGGCGAGATGCACTGCGAGATAAACAGCGCGCATCGCGTCGGCGTCGTTACCGAGGGACGAGGTGAGAGAGGACGAGCACGCACCGTCATGTGATTACACCCAGTCTCCTTTTGAATCGGTGTCTTGCAATCTGTACGCGTGCGTCGGCGTGAGTCCGGGGGTGTACTCGACGCTAGAATGAAAAGGGACTACGCACTCGGACAATGTTTCCATCCCTTTTCCTTCATCAAATGGTCCAGCTCGTTCGACCCGTCGCACGAATGTTTCGGACCGTCGACGACGATCGTCTGCTCGCACTTTTTGCACCACACGTGTTGACAGTCGCGGTGAGGACACACGATGTTGATTGCTTCCAAATAGTCTTCACGATCCACAAAGGAGGGGCGCCGGCACCTATTCAAAGCGCGTCATTTTCTTCTGCTTGAATGAAAAAAGGGGACAGCGGCATACTTGCGACAATGGATTTGGGCGGTGAATTCAGCCAACTCCATCTCGGTCAAAATCTGAGACTGCTCTTCGCTGACGCCGAGCTGTTCGATCAAAAACCTCGAGAGCACTGCAAAGCGAAAAGCGTAAACGTCGACGAGGGAAATAGCAAAACGTGACGCGTACCACCAGGTTGCGCTTTGCTCTCCGCCGCAATGGTGCACATGGGACAAAAGATCGGGTACCGATGCTCTTGGATCTTGGAGGAAGCA
>JBBPMW010000390.1:0-19317 GCA_038090535.1 Tylopilus alboater | reverse complement strand
ACAGCGTATCTCTGCGTCTTGAATCATCTCTCCGGAACTTAGCTAAGTTCTCGTCACCTTTGAGCCTATCAAGGACATTGAGTCTCTTTGTGAGTACCTCCCTTGAGACAGCTGGTTAGCGACTCGATGTAGTGGTACGTCTCGCATAACAATGTCATTCTCTCTAAAATTACCACAGCCACACCCATGTTCCTCTCATTGCGCTCGGCATACTTCTGACGGATCCTGGCAAGCACACTATTCTTCGATGGGAGGCGTTCAACCTCGGAATAGAGCAGGAATATTTGTCATGTCAATTTGTCAAACAACAAATCAATCATTACCATGAAAAAGAATACTTACCGATTCCACCATACCACCAACTGATCGACCTCGTCCTTTTTGTTGGGGTCATCAAGCAACTCCAAGATGCTAGTGTAAAAACGCTTGGAGTCCGTGATGAGGTCTGTGCGAGAGAATACTTGCGCCGAAGTCAAAGCAAAACAAGCCTGTAGCATACAATTCAGCTGTTCATCTCTGAGCATTCTGAGTCACCCATGCTCACCTGTGTGGCAACGTATGCAAGAGACACCTTCATCACAGACCTCATGCCTTGAATGCGCGCTGCTGCATAGTGTTGCTGCAGCTTCAGCTCCAAGCCAGCTACAGACTGTAGCTGGGCGCCAGTTTTCAGGGTCAGCCCCTGACCAAATTGGCATTTCTGCATGTGGTTTCAGTGCTGCAGCTCCAATCCAGAAACCACAGCTAGTCGGCTAGCTACCGGTCTTATGTACTCAACTCTAACTTTGCAGACCATGTCAGTGTCACTGACTCATGGTGAGTCAGAGAGCAGTGGGGGAATGTATAGGCAATCTAGATTCTAGATATGTACATGCAGGCTCAGCTATAATTAAGAAATCCTCTGAGTAAACGAGATGAAACTGATGTAGTCTGTCAACAATACTCTGAATCTGCAGTGAGATGATGTGAACATAGTTTGTCGACAACGGTACTTCGTGTCACGATGTGATCAGGGGAGGGGTTTACATGGTATACAAATGTGTTTTCCGGCTTGGGGAAATTCGATGAAGGATAGGTTGTGGTCAGCATATACATGGCGCATATCTGAAACTTGAAGTTTGACCAAGATCCTAGGTGACAGGGTAGAGGGTGAGCATGATGTGGTCTCGGGAGCGCTTTAAGATTCTCTGATAGATCAGTGCAACTGTCCCAGAAGAAATATGATAGTTCTACGTACTTGGAGATGAAGCTGGGCAGGAGAAGAGTCTCCTTGAAATCTTTCAGCCTGAGCTTGACTTCTTCATGCTCTTCGTCTGTATTAGCATTGTCTGCTCTTTGCTGCTCTTGTTGGAGGCATTTGGCTTGTGCCTCTCATTTGGCCCAGGGGTTCCAGGCTTCAACTTGTTGATTTGGTTCACCTTCACAGATGGCGATGAGGTGGTCCATGGCTTGTGTGATGTCCTTGTCGTGCCGGGCCATTAAGGACTTGTGGACGATGTGATGAGCGTTGGAGGCAAAGTGGGGCATGACTCCCCACATGAGTTGGATGATCTTGAGATTCAAGTCAACCATGAGTTGGAAAGGTGGAGGGAGAGTAGGAGAGGGCCAAGAGGCTGTTAGTTGGTCAAGAGAAGGTGAGTCACGACTCACCAGTGCAATGAAAAATGGCAAGGATGAACAAGTCAATGGTGGGCCTCGTTTGAGGCTTGAGGATAGAAGAAGTGGATCTCTACCCATGAGTGTGAGTTGTGTAATGTGGATTAAGAGAGTCACTCAGGTTGGTCACCTTTTTGGTGTGCAATTAGCACCATGATCATATCCAATATATCATCCAACTGATTGGCGTCAATGATCTTGCTGAGTAAGTCCTCGCCATCCTGCTCCTGGATCATGTCACTCTCCAACATGAACAAGCCCTATGTGAAGTCAATTCATTTTTTCTTAAGAAAGAACTTGGCCATCTGCAGCGCCTCCATCAATGCAGGGCTGATACAGTTTTGACGTCTTGTCGTCGTCTCTGCACTTGATGAGAAAATGTGCTCACTCAGTACTGACGAAGCCTGGATGGGAAGGTAGTCCATAGCAATACAGAAGAGTGTTGGATATGATGTGCGAGAAACTTGCCAGAATGCTACAGCATTGGTATTTCTGGGGATCTGAATCCCAAGGTATGCATGCAATTCAGATTCGATGCTGACGGGTGTTGTGGATTCAGCGGACTCGGAATCGATGATATTGTTTGTTGTGATCCCTTAACATTCTGCAAGTGATTGTGGTTGGTGAGACCTTCTGGATGGAGGAGCAACTTGGGTGCCTGGAATACCTTGAGGTTGGGGCTGATTTGCAGCTGTTTCCATCTGCACACAGTATTCCACCATCTGTAAGAGGTGGGAAGAGATTGATGAGTAGTGCCACAAATCAAGGATGATGAATGTACTGTTTCTGCAACTATTGCTCATGCCCTAGTTGCCTGTTCAGGTTCCCAGTGCATTGTGATATGGAAAAGACAGATATTCGGGTTTACCACTGTTACAATGATGAGTAACGGTCATTATTGAAGTACATGTTACTTACATATGGCAATGATATAGGTGTTCATTCATCCCAAATGATTATAATATTTGTCCGCGCACAATAATCCAGGAGGAATAAACAGTCTGCAGTGAGGAACAACATCAGACAGATGTTTCCACTGTCTGGTAAACTGCTCGAAGATCGGAACCACCACACCAAGCATTGGTAGCATCTCTGACAAGATTGATGTCTGTGTGAGATGAGGTATCTAAATGGGAATAAGTCAGCAACAATCACCGAAAACATGAAATGTATACCTCAAGAACTAGCTCCATGTTGTGCAGTATCAGCCAGTCAAAGGGATTGAGCTGAAAGCCTGCAATATCACGTTGTGTCAGCAGCATAAAGAAATGGTCAAGAGGCTAGGTTTTTGGCTTGTAAGACACAATTGTAACTGATTAATGAGAATACATACCGGTTGCATTTCACGAAGGTGGTTGATCATGAAATAGATTGAGTCCCACCATGATTTGACATCTAAGAGAAGCTCCTGTTCGGTGATGTCCATATGTTCTCCATCAGCATCAAGCCAAAGCCCCATTTCATTGCTGTTCTTGATGGTTCCTTGAAAAGCTTGCCAGCAGAGGTGTGATGCGCGCAAACAATGTACAATGGTTTGACCAAGCTTGATACTAAGGATCACGTTTGAGTTCTTCGACATAAGCATCCCTGTCAATTATGTTGCCGAGTGAGTCAATCTATGCTTGTGCAACAATGCTAAGGAAATCTGTTGTTTTGTAACCTTCAGTGACGTGCTTTGTGCAGGTGTTGAGGAGATGGGGTAGGCATATGATATGGTGCTGGTCGGCATTGAAGTTAATTCAATGTTGTGCAAGGAGTGTGGATAGATGCCTCATAGCAATGTCGTTATTTGAGGCACCATCAAGTGTGAAATGTCCGATCTAAGGTGGTCTAAGTCAGCCAAGGTCACTGCAGATTAGGGTACAACACTTACTTTATGTAAAATCTTTGCTCGGTCGAGGAGAAGGAAGATTTTTTGTGCTATGTTCTCGCCAATGTGACTTTCAGGCAAATGGTGGAATGCGATAAGGGCAGTCTTCAGTTGTAACATTGACGTGTTTGCCATTTCACCAATCCAGTACACTGTGATTGCTAAGAATGGCCGACAGCTTCCATTGGACCAGATGTCGGCTGTGCACGAGATTCTACCTAGTGCATCCTAAGGTGCATATGTGCTGGTGGGTAAGTTGTCCAGACTGTTACTAGCATACTCACATGAAGGTCTGCTTTCAGCACCCGAAAATACTCCCTCCATGCCTGAAGAACGAGTTCATGCACTTTGGTTCCTTGCGGAATGTCCAAGTCTCAAAGGGCTGGACAAAGAAAGAGCAACAATCTTCTGAATTCCGGACATTCAATGACATTTATAGACTGTTGGGAACATCAGGAGTCAGGACAATGTTGAGCATGGTTTGTTACTAACCTGGTTATCGGCAATGATGAAGTCCATGATGAATCATTGCAGTGCTGCTGTGGAGAACTCTGGTAGTCCTTCATGAAGGGATGGTTTACCACCTGGAAGCTGTGGTTGCAAGTCACTGGACACAAGAGCAGGAGGAGGCAATTTGCAGATTGAAACACCTGCCTTCTGGAGAGTTTTGCATAGTGTCTGGAGTGTGTATTCCATGCCAAGTGTGAGGTTGACGCTCTTGAGGAAGATAGGCCAATTCTGTTTCTCGGCCTGCTCTAGATATTCATGAAGATGGAACTTCTCTACATGTAGGTGAAGCCCTGAGTTGCCCATGTTCGCACTGTAAGCAAATTTGTGGTTGGCAGGGAAGTTTTCTGGATCTTCCTCCTTTAGATTCCTACAAATACTGTTAATTTGACACTGGCTAGTTGACGTATAATCACTTACTTGCACAGTAGACAGGTTGAAGACTCTTTTGATCGTTTCTCAAAGAAGTGGTGTACGTTTGGTGCCTGTCTGCTTGACTGCACTGACTTGAGTGGATCAATCAAATCGTTGATGGAGTTTGCCATGTTTTCGGTGGTAGCAGTGGCACAAGGTGCTCTGGCCCAAGGAATGGGTGGTTCCTCGGGATTTTCATTGTCATTGTCATTGTCCCCATCCAAACCAGCATCTATATTGATGAGTTCTCATTGTTGAGGAATGGGAGGGCCCTGAGGGGCAAGGTTTCGATGCTGAGGGGCATGGGGTTCAGTTCTGGTGTGGCCCACAGTGGGAAATTGAGGTGGCTGTGCATTTGGAGGCATTGGCTGCCTGACATTAGTAGTGCGTGCTAGTGGAGCATGTGGCCTATGAGCATGTTGAGACTACCTTGAGAGGGAGGTAATGTAACTTACCCGGTGAACTTAACATCCTCAACTTCATCATCCTAAATGTAGCATTGAGTAGGAGGGCGAGCACGAGGACCAAGTTGTGTAAGCCCTTCTTGTACCAGGGCAGGGTCGGAGGGCAGTGAGGGAACCTGGATTGCTGGCAGGTCAATGGGAGAATTAGGATCTGCTCGGCAACAGGGAGGCATTTGCGTTACAGCAACGACCTGTCAAAAATCTAGCTTTATATCAACTTCACTTATTTGGATTCACATTCAGTCGATGTCCCGCTGAAGGCCCATCAGATCCGTAATCAACCATTGGATTGCACTCAATCCTAGATCAGAGGCATTGGCTAGTGTTGAACTTTGATAACCAGCACCCTTGTTACATGCAAGAACACATAAAAAGACAGGTAATGGACGGGGAGATATGAATGAAGACATATGTAAACTGAAGGGATTGAGCGACCCCTTTCAAGTCCTTGATGAAACCATAATCTGAGAGCCCTACGCCCCATGATCACTCACTGACTCAATTCTCAACCTCATGCCGCTGTCCAGTAGATGGAGTCGCTGCCATGGGGGCACTTCTTGCCTTTGAAGTTGTCCTTGTACCATTGTAAGTAACGATTGTGAGCAGTTATGGTTCTTGCATCCAGGAGCACAGCATGAAAATGATCCCATGAGGCAGGGAGAGAAATCAGTTGTTCAAGACTGGCAGTGGATACGTTTATGCCATTATGGGTAGTGGCATTGTTACAAAACTGGAGCATATAAGTTCTGATGAGGTCAAGTCCCTTGTTCACAACCACCTTGATATGTTCTATGTCTGCCTCATTGCCCAGGAGTACCTGCTATCTGTTAAACAAGGGATACTGACATTCTCCAAATCACTTATGCCATGGGCGCTCCACTCAGTTTGTTCAATCTCTTCAGGATCAACTATGATCTTGCTGTCATCAGATGCACCATCATCAGCAGGTTTCTTCAACCAAATGTAATGGCTGATATGGTCGATACAGGTCCAAGTATGCCCAGTGACAATGACTGGAACCGTGAAAGGCTTGACAACGATGGGCTGTTCAAGTTGCGGATCAGCCATCGTAACAAAGTCATCTAATAATACAAGAGGTTGAGGGTCCTGTTTGAATCTCTGCCATGCCTGTGAGCCTTCCATAGGAGAGTGATAGAGGCTCTTTTTGTCGATAAGAACGACAATGACCATAAGAACCTCGGGACAAGTTGCAATAAGTTCCTGGACCTTCTTGAAAACACTAGTGGCAGTCTGGGCAAAAGCGGTCTCTAGGATGAATGGATTTTGGCAGATTTTCGGATTTGTCAATGTGGAGAAAACTAGGGTGAGGTTGGGGATTGCAGAGATCGACTCCCCTTCGAGATTGGTGTTGGCAGTGGCATGAACGTGAATGAGCATTTGAGGATATTCAACTTGCTGGAACTGAGTCATTACTGCAAGAAACTCGGCTACTGGTGCCTCATGGATGACACTTGGATATTGGATTATAAGGGTCCTTTGCTTGGCTACATATGCCAACCTACAACACAATTAGTACTGTGAATGTGAAGTTTCAATGCCAAATGACTTACCTAGGGGTTCTCATCAATTTGAGTGATCACCTCTCAACCCCAGTGAAAACTGGGTATGACCCGGTAGGGTCATATGTGACCAAATATTACCAATTAGTAGGCTAATATCTGAGTAATACGAGATCATATGCCCTGCACAAAGTGAGAGTTATATGATAATTTCAATATAATGGGGCAGTGCGACATATCGCTCTATATGAAAGACATTGTCTATCTCATACGTCGTGATATCTGATCATATTTACAAGTCCCTGGCTCTCTGGTAGCTTCATAGCACCAAATCTGACTGTACATGACGACATATGAATCTATGATGTCATCTCATATCTTGTCATATCAAAACATATGTGACCCATTCTTGATCTAACCTCATATGACCACATATCAAATCATTATTCTTAATTATGCTAGCTACAACCAGCTCAGGAATATTGGATGAAAGCAGTGCACTGGAAATGAAAGCAGGGCAGCTGAATGAGAACAACAGAGAATGATAGCGGATGCAAGATGCAGCAGTGAGCGGAGATCTTGTGCTGGCCAGAGTGATCTCGTATGCTAGTAGACTGTCCCAGAATAAATGTCCTTATTCCAGCCATTTTTCGCAACCTGGAACATAGTCTATTAGTCCCCAAAATATACTAATGAGCTTTTTGACTTCATAAAAGCTGAGAACATTTGCAGCACCTGAAGCACCCACAAAAAGATGTTTGCAAGCATGGGATATGGCATTGTAGGCTGCTTGGGGGGAATGTTCTAAGGCAAGATATGCAGAGATGCTAAATCTGACATGAGGGGGACCTCAGGAGGGTTCCAAAGGTGATCTATAACTTGGCTGCTGAGTTTGGCAACAGGATCTGTAAGTGACGCATCTCTGATTGCCCAAACAAAGTTCATAGTTTCTACCATTGTTGTCAATATCTACATCTGGACAGGGTCTGCATTCGTAGTTGATATGATGAGGTGGTGGTGCACGCTCAGGAGGAGGGGGAGGAGAGCAAGGAGGAGGAGAAGGAGGAGGAGGAGAAGAAGAAGAAGAAGAGTGAGGGGGAGGAAAGGGTGGGCAAGGGGGAGGCAAATCAAATGGAGGGCCTGACTCAGATCATTGCAAAGATGGACCAGGAATCTAGTAGTTTGAAGTTGTCAGTACTAACTAGATGAATAAAGTGGAGGCATATACCTGCTGGCAACCTTGTTTGCTAGGACCTGCTTGGGGCTTGTCGCTGCTTGTATCAGCTGCTTGGTTTGCAGGTTCATCAACAGGGCGTCTTCATATTGTAAGGAGCTTGCATTTTGATGGGTTTGGAAGAGGAGTGGGGGTACCTGGTAGGATCAACTTGGCCTGGTGCATACGCTGCCGTTCCTCTTCGGGTTGGGCTTCTTGTAGGTGTTGATACCATGTTGCAGGCAAGACAGCATGTGGTTGACTGAAATTATATCTGGAGCAGACACAGTTAAACTGTTGGTTGGTAGGACTGGGAGGTTGCATTGGTGAAGAACATTGGGAAGAGCTGCATCTGTCGCAAGCTG
The DNA here is from genome assembly GCA_038090535.1 of Tylopilus alboater. Taxonomy (NCBI): domain Eukaryota; kingdom Fungi; phylum Basidiomycota; class Agaricomycetes; order Boletales; family Boletaceae; genus Tylopilus; species Tylopilus alboater. The sequence continues at coordinate 11,308 of JBBPMW010000390.1, read as the reverse complement.
TTTAACAGCTAACATGCAACATACATGAGGTGCATCACCACCTGCACACTGCCATTATAGGGCAACACTGACCACAGTGACAGTGACGGCAGTCACAACGTTGATGGGATTGACATCAGGAGCACTGTTGGAAATGGTTACATTCATGCACTCAGATGGTAGCAGATCATAACATATAATTATTGCAAAGTCATCATGGAACATTACAGGACATACACAAACATGACCACTTTTCACTGGGTGTGATCCTTGCCCCCCTTTCAACACAAAGATAACTGAAGAGAGACAGAGAGTCAGCATCCTCAGGTAGAACAGTGTCCAAACCACCATAGTATGTATGTCCTATACAGCCAACAGGCTTCTTGCCCACATATGATTCCTGCAAGAACCGCCTGGGCTTCTTGGAATCCACTGCCAAGTAGAACAAGGAGGATTTCGTGGAGAGGTGTGGACAGAAAAGCCAGAATTCAAGCATCCACCCCCTTCACATTCATGGTCTTGCTGTACCTATTGATCAATCGATATTCCCTTCATGCCCTGGAAGACAAGATTTTGCAGTCTGTCCATGTTGTGAAACTGATACTGCAGAAATTGTGTAACCCTCATCAAAAGGTGCAGGCCGATGTAAAGAAGATGCATGACATGCCCCCAGACTTCATCCACATGATCCAAAAATGACCAAATGGCCACCATGTCCCATGCCCATTCCTGTGGCCTGACAAACATACCCAATCTGAACCTTTCCACTGTTGCAAGGAAGAATGAGTATCTCGCTTCCCTATATGGCAACTCCTCCAGGAAGCAGTAGCCCCTCTTGACATTTTCTATGCCATCCTTGATATGAGACATCCACAATGATGCTGGCCAGGCTGAATCCCCACTGAGCAGGATGAAAGAATCTTTGATCTGCCTTATCAACTTCTGGATCCCTCCCCTAAGAGCATCCAAATACAATGTTTCCATTTTGATTTTAATCCACTTGAACTCTGGGTCCATGAACACCTTTGGATCTTTTGTTTGTGAGAGTGCAAGCACTGTGGCAAATTGCTGAAGTTCTGATATCATGTTGAACATCAACAGTCTATTCAACCGGAGCACAAGTGAATGATAATGGCCAACTTGCCTGAATGAGCAGGCATGCATGAGAAATAGGATCACAAAAAGGGAACAGGAACACATTTGACTCACTCAATTATGCCTTTCCATGGTCTCTCTCTGCTCCTGAAAACCAGGGCCTTGTGAAGGGTGATAAGCTGGCAAAAATACTTCAGCTTCACCAACACAGGCGTCAGGTTGCTCGCCTGCATGAAGATACTGGCATCACCCAATGCCAATAGCCAGATGAAGCATTCTATCAGATCCACCCATTGTGACAGTGTCTCAGGTCCAGGATTGTAGATGAGGCTCCAACAGAATGTCTGATATGCATGTTGCACCATTGTTGGTTGAAACACCTCTGGTCATTGCACCCCTCCTTTTAAACATTCAATGAGCAAGTTGAGTTGCACTGCCTGATGCTCAGTGTATTTGAAAATTAGCCTGCAGGGATGGCCCTGTTTCACCTGTACCATTGCCCTAACCATCTGCATGAAGAGTCTGGTATAATTGTTGTCATCATCTGACAGCATTGTAAAGTACCATTTCAACCTGGTTTGTGAATCATGGTCCCATCAGCACCTTGTCTGTATTACTGTCACTGACCCCTCTGTGAAACAAGACTTACTGCACTGTGGGGAAATCTGGACTGTTCAATAACATCTTCCTTAGCAGAAATGGGTTCGCTGAATGCTCGAGTTCCTTTCGTGTTGTTTTGTGGTGACTCAGCACAGTCCTCTGCAAAACATTGAAGATCCCTTCCTGCTTGTCCATCATGTGCTTCCCTTTCAAAGCACATGCGGCACGACACTGATCCACATTCTCCTGGATCTCTAGTATAAATCCATCCTAGTGTGTAGCATTCAACAATGGGGGGTGATCTCATGAGCCATCCATAGCCACAACTTCATTGAAACCTGCTTCCTGGAGGAACACCACATGCAAATAATCACAGGTGTCAATGTCTGATGAGGAGGTCAGCTCCAGGTCAACCTTGAAGTAAACATGGCTGATGTCCAAGAACAGCACTTGTACCTTTGACGCTCAATACTTTGTCATGGCCATAGTACCCCCCTTATGTTTCTCCCTCCCATGTCTGATCATTGCTTGTAGGTTGTGAACACTATATCTGCAGTTGCTGCCCACAGCGCACAATAAACCTGCATCTGGCAGTGCAATGCCTTCGACTGGTGGACCCCTGCCCCTTGGCAAATGAACTTCATGCAGGTTCTCATACATCCTGTTCTGTGTGCATAGATTCTCCAGATCCTTTTTGCATGCCTCTGGGATGCCAACACTATGCTGCTTTTTCAAATACCCCACCACCATCTTCAACAACAGTGCCACTTTACATCTGTGGCATATCAACACCTGCACTGCAGTCCTGTATGCAGCCAGAGCCCAAGGTCATCCAATGCAGGCAAGGTTTCTAGATATCTCCTTCCAGGCACCAGAGCCACATTGGGGTGTCTGCTGCCTTCTCCATTATTCCCTAGATGATCTGTCAGCACCGAGCAGCAACAAAGTTTAAACTATGCATTCTCAACAGCTCACCTGTGACTGTCTCACCCTTGGTGAAAGCCCCTTGGCCAGCACCCCCATCAGAGGTGTGAACCATACCTGCATAACGATACGTCAAACATACGATCCATTCTACTGAAAACAGCCATTGCTCACCAATTGCTGGTGTGGCTGGACCAAACCATGGTGGACCCACCATTCCCTGCCCATCTGACAAGCCCCAAGTTTCAGATGCTAACAATCAGTGAAATTCGACCTTGTAAGAAAATTTAAATAAATAAAGCTATTCACCCTGACACCATTCACTAGAAACACTGCCCACAACGTTGGAAGATGCTGGCTCATCGTGAGGTGGTGTGAAGGGATTATCAAACATAGTCCCTTTTCCTCCAACATTAGAACCATCAAGAAAACCATTACAGGGGTAGACATACCTTGTGGTCTTGCCTTGCCAGGTGGGGTGGCTTCTGTTGTAGCAAGCAAACCCTCCACAGCCAGTGGGGACAGAGTGGATGGGTTTCATACGCAAGTAGTACCATTCGAAAACTTTACTCCATGCTGCTTTTAGAGATGTCATTGAAGACTGTCCCTGTTATGGTATGGCTGGGCACAGTTGCCAAGTGGGCAAGCATACCCATTCTCATTGGGCACCATGGCATACTCCTTGCTGTAGGAACTGAATGAGAAAGTGCTATGCCTGGCCGAACGATGATAATGCAGACTGCAAGCAGACCCAAACCACAAGCCGCAAGCATGGCAGTCATGTGACACAGCATCAGGTGAGTGGTTGTGTACAGTATCAGACATAGAGGGGAGGGTGAGGTGTTTGGACAAGCATGCCCTCCCTAGGAAATCCGCTTTGCCTTTTATACGGATATGGCAAACATCTTGGACTTTTGCAAGATTCTCACACACTATCAGACTAGTTGTTCTGATGCTCGGGAAATCCCGCTTGCACTAAGGAAAAAGATTAAGCAGCATGCAGATTATAACTGCATTTCCTCTCATGCCAAGGTTATATATCAGAGAGATCTGAGGTGGCACTAAAAATCAATAGAACTTACTATCTGATGTTTGATTGCTCAACAGTCACAAGCATTGAGCTCATCTTTCCAACCATCAACATTGAGAATTGCTTGATTGAAAGTATATCATCCTTGAGCACATTGTATTCTACACAACAACCATGTTGGTGTCTGGAAATTGGACAATGTCAGGACTCACACCACAGTCTGAACTTCAAACCTTGACAACCCTGGACTCCTCATAATGCCGCATCCTGATGATGAATCTGTCCAACCTGAAGCTGATCTTGTAAGCAACAAAGGAGCAAGCAGTGGGTTATTTTGGTTTTGAGTTACAAACAACCAAGTTTCTTGATGTCGCGTGCTGTGCAGTTTCATATGTGGCACAGTCGCATACTTGAATGCACTATTGAACTCCACTCAACACTATGGTGCTTGCTGTCCCCTCATTCTTGTCATTGATTCCATCTCGCACCCTTCCTCTATTGTTTTGGATCCAGGTGTGAAGGAAGCTCAGTTACACTGCAGTTTTTGCATAGATGGTACTTCAAGGGTGATTAGGAGCCTGTACCTGAACTTGGAGAATTTGGATGAACTCGCTTGACCATGCCCTTGATCTTCTCTAGTGATCTGGCACCTGGGCAAGGCAATGCAAGACACAGTTGTGGATGAATCATCGAGTTGACCAGGTAAAATAAGACCACAAAGGTTGGGCATAGGGTATCCAGAAATCCTGACTCCTCCTCAGCATAGTAGAATTGACGATAAGAACCCGATGGTCCTTTCCTTGAAAAAGCTGCTAGTGGCAGGATGTGGACTGCACATTGTATACAAACCAAATTGCAAACAACAGTCCATCTTCCCTATCTCTGTGCACAACCAGAAATCTATCCAGGAACGGAAGGCACTGCTGTCAGGCATCCAATTGAAAAGATGCACTGTTGCAGTATGATTTTGAACATACATACCTCAAGTTGGAGGTGATGAGAGGATGTAGTCATGGTGAGCATCAAGGGTAGTCTCGTTTTGATGACATGCATAGCCACAAAGGGACTATATGATCAGACTATAGGATAAAGTCGATTCCAAACAACACCCAGCAAGTTTCTTGATCATTGCGCATTAACGCCATATTGCTTGCACTGGCAGCATGAGGGTAAGTGGCAGAGTGTCCTTTCCAGATTTGAATGCAATGGACCTGAGCAGGGGAAAAGCTGGGTCGTTTGTGATGATGAACAGAGTACTGTTCAGTAGTACTACAGACACATATACCCTATGCCATGTGAAGCATAGGCCTTCTCGGATGCATTTGGCACATTTGGTGGAGGAGAGTTTTCCAAGGTGAATAGTATCAACATCCATGGCATTGGGGTCTCGAGCAGGGTGATGGTTGATGAATGAGAGTGCTGTTTGTCGCCCTTTCAAGGCATTGATGCACATCTTCTGGGTATGGAAGATCTTCACCTGCTCAATCCATTTGTTGATGTCGGTGGGGAGGGTAGACATGGAGAGGATCATGGTGACTATTTGTTGATCGAGACCAAGGGAGAAGAGGTCAATGAGGGTGGTGGCATTGGTGATTCCTGTCTTGGTGGCAAGGTTATGGAAGTTGTGTTGGAATTCTTATTCCATATATGGTATATACTGATTACATAATCAAGTACTTACATCGCACCATTCACCTTTAGTTTTACTTAGTGACTACTGAGTATTCTACAAGTTGGTGATGTACTTTTGGAATCCATCATCAGTAGCTCCACTGGGAAGGTGGAAGCTCTTTTGGGTGAGCTTGTGAAGCTCATTCCTGGCAGTGGATTTTATGTCATAGGGGTAGAACGTGGTCTCAAAGTCGGAGACCAGTTTGTCAAAGGTTTTATCGGTGGAGGGAACAGTGGTGTTGGACATCTTGTCATACCAGGTTTTTGAGAAGGGTACAGCTTGTCCCTTGCTCATCTTATTGAGGGTGGTCATGACCTTGGTCTCTTTGGTGGAGTACAGGGTCTTGTTGATGGTGAAGTAGGCTTTCATGGCCTTGATCCATTGCAGAGCATCAGCAAATTCTCCTGAGAAGTCAGCGGGGAGGGCTGCTTTTAACTTGGAGGTGGACATCAATGGAGGGTTGGCAGGGGGTGCAAGTGGGTTTACTGGGGGTGCTGGTGGTGCAGGGCCTATGGCAAGGATCCTAGGTGGGGCTGGGAGTGCAAGTGGGGTAACAGGTGGTGCTAGTGAGGCAATTGGGGGTACTTGGAGGGCAGGGCCGGCTATGCATTGTCTGGGGCAGGTTGGGGTTCTCCTGGGTGCAGGGGTGACTGCTAGGGTTCCTAATGAGGACAATGGTGCTGGGGAGTTATAGGATGCGAGCCTTTGTCTGAAGGCAACGAGGGAAGCTACTTCTGGGGGAAGGGCAGTGTCGTTGTCATTGTCAAGGGGATCAGTGGGTTCAGCAGCAGATTCATTGCTGCTGAAGTTGTTGGGAGTACGATAGCTCTCTCCTGGGGTTCTGTGGGATGAAATGTTGATGGGTGGCAGTCCTGCTCCTAGATAAGAGGGACAGAGGGAGATTCTTGATCTTTTGTTACACGAGACGTACTTCTACATCAAGTCACTAACTTGCTGTCTCAAGGGAGGTACTCACGAGGAGACACAATGTCCTTGATAGGCACAATGGTGGTGAGAACTTAGGAGAAGTTCCGGAGGGATGATTCAAGACGTAGGAATACGCTGTGATTGCATAGATCAAGAATGAGGACTAAGATATATGCAGCATGGTATATAAGGAGTTCCAGGTTAGAGATTAGCTAAGCAGGAATCCTATGGAATATAGGGGAAGGATGATGCAAGCCCATGGAAAGCAGTGCTTGTAGGAGAAGGCTGTCCATAACCAAGATATCAAGATAATGAGAATAGATCACCTTCTACCGGTAGGACGAGAAGAGCAGAAGAGGAACAGTCAGGAGTTAAAGAAGTAGAAAAGGAAAGAGACAGGTCCTAAGGCAAGTAAGTGATGGTCATACTCGGTATGAGGAAAACCAAGGAAAAGAAAGCGAGTGATGCAGATGGAGAGAAGGAAAAAGGTACTGCCCAAGTAGACGATCGTAACACTCTGGTTGCTGATGCCATTGAAGGTTTTGAAATAATATGTAATGTCAGGTTTTCATGCCATGTATGCTCTATCTAGGGGTTTAGTCACAGATTTGGCATCCCACTTGCTGTGGCTGAACAAGTCAGCGTGTGGCTCTTTAGGCACTCTATGATGATGGAAACCAGAACTCACAAGCATGATATACCATATGCTTTGTGCATGGTAGTATGCACACTGTTCAAGAATAGTAGGCAAGTCAAACAGCAATCCTTGAGTTGGCATTGGAAGCTGGAAAATTGCAGCTGCAGCCTGATAGAGTGATTTGAACTTAAGTGATGCACATGCAAAAAGAGCATGCTGAATTGCTACACCTTTAGAATTACAAGCTTACATGTATGTACAGTCACTCTCTACAACCACTCACACCCTTTATGCTCCTCTATCCAGGTACTCTGCATTCTGTTCACACCATTCCTGCTTGTTTACATCCATGCAGCATTGACAATGCAACATGCACATTCTGCACAGAAATTGTCCCATTACCCCTGCCCATTTGTGACATCCACTATGATGCTTGTTTATGCTATGTGCACCCTCTGGCCACATGTGCACCAGTCAACAATGCAATGCATATGATCAGTGTGGGCATTGCATCATTGCCCTTACCCATTTTCACCATCCTGTCCATTCATGCCAACTTGCAAATTTTGAGCCCAAAACCTTGCCTATTTCATCTTGTCAGCATGCCAGTGTGCATCTAGCTACAGATACTTACCAGCTTATTTGCAACTTGTTCATGATGATATAATAATATGCATCATTTTTTTTGCTGCATATCGCTGGAATTAACTACAAGATCTTAAGCCTAGAATAAAATCAAAGCTCAATGAAATGAGAGAGAGAACTCACCAGCAAGGCTGTGCCAGTCAAGAGAGGTGCAAGTGGTGCAGCAATAACACTGCCATAAGGACAGTCTCATGAGAAGTCTGCAGGAAGTGATGGTTAGGATATAAGTCCCATCAGCAAGATGCATGGCTTGGAAGAAAAATGAGAAGACTATTTTGCATTCCAGGAATCTGTTAGTTTATATAGGAACATTTGCAGGTCATCCACCAAATTCTCCAATGATTATAGAATGTAGGTGTGATAGTATTTGCCAAGAAATTCATCCTTGCCATATCTGATGCCATCATTGTTGGTCATAAATGCACCTTTGAAGGTGGCATTCCTTATGAAAACAGGGTCTTGGCAAAAGATCTGTGACTGGCCTGACCCAGTGCCAAAATTTTATACAAGTATATACATGGATTCTTAGGTTTGTGCAGTGTCCTTCAAATCTCAGGCTTCATCTGGGACTTCACTTCCATTGCCAATCTGTTGGTTGATTTGATTAGAAAATGCATCCCCTTTAAATTAGTGGAACCTCAACAACCAGCAGTGCAGCATCTGAAGAATAAGATCTGCCATTCCCTTGCACTTTGTTGCTTGAATTATGAATCTGGGTATCTGAATTATTTTGGATCTATTAGCCTCACAAAGGTGGAGAGTCAGTATTTTTAGGCAAAGCTCAAGTTATATGGACTATTTTAGGCTGTGTGTGCCATATGTGTTTTTGTTTTCAGGATCACTAACTTTACAGTAAAAATGGATGCCAAGTACACATGTCCAGGAAAAATGATCAACAATCCTGATCTACAGCCCAATGTGACCATCAATTAGTGATTTACGATGTTGTTTTTAAAAAGATGGTGTGAATAAATAATAAAATACTAGAATATTCATTGGCAACAAGTTGCACATGATCTTCTGTTAAAATGAATTTTGGAATGTATAGTACAAGAGAACTTGAGGAATGTATACTACCTCTACCATAAGCTGTGAAAGTGACAATTGTAAACTTACCCAAGATAAGCTAAAATAAAAGAGATTTTGGCATGCACTGCAAACTGAAAACAAGGCTGGATTAGCAAGACAGTTCACAAAAGATAAGACAGCACATGTGCACTTTAGATATATGATGAGGTATCTGCTTCATTTATTGATAAGTGTTTCACACAGAATATATTGAATCACCACATTGGAAAATCATGTTATGTTATCATGATGCTGCCCCATATGCAAAAAACCATAACCAAAATGTTAATTAAATGTTGTGTTTTGTGTGATGAGGTTGAGATCAAACCAATGTGCAAATGAAAGAAAGAGTGTGAATAAAAGATTGTTTTATACAAGATTGCCAATGCTCATTGATGGTGCACCAAACTCTAATGAGATTTGAATAGGTAATGCCCTATAGCTGCTGCAAGTGAGTTACAAGTGTGAAATAATTAATGTGAATATATATATACCTTGGTTAGAAGAACTTTAGGACAAAAATGTTATTGTTAATAATGCTAATATCTGGATGTAATTTTATAATGTATTTGTTATTTAATGCACTAAGTTGACTATCTGACAATATCCTCATCAGAACCTCTCTGCTTTTTCTTTCCAAAATGTTATGGACATCATGTATCCAATAAAATATTAAGCAGTATTGTCTCAGTCAGAATCTCTTGCGATAGTATAATAATTGCCACACTCAGAACAATTGTGATATGAAAGACATAATAAACTTTCTAAACATACCATACCTTTCACTCTATCAGATTATCTTCAATACAAGTAAAATGCCAATTCAGATGTTTCAGGCAGTTTCAAGATATGTTGAATGTGCCAAATATGTATATATATTCAACCATGTTTAATGCCAGTTAAATCCTTGTCTTAGGCAATGGAAAGATGTGTCAAACATGTTGAACCTGTCAAGCATATGCTCAACCATGTTTGTAGTTCCATGGCACATTTTTGGAGGTGTCCTATATCTTTTGTGTATATAGAAAATCACACAAAGTCAATATGAAAAATGGGCTATGTTGCCATATTGTATACTACTTATATATAGACAGGATCTTAGTGAGCCAAGTGTGGGATCAAATCAGGATGTGGGTGCAGTACTTGTTGAAATTGAGAATGGTACCACAGACCCATAGCTTCAAGTCCACCATACAATGAAGACATAGCTCTGTTGCAAGGCCTACAAGATCTCTATAAAAGGATAGGTTAAATAATATCACTAATGATATGGGTCCAGGTAGATCACATGGTCAGAGAATGGATTTTATACTAACTTGGTTGCCTGCAAAATTCAGATGATGATTTCGAGCTGGTCATGAAATTACAACCACTAATGAGGGATATACTATTGTGTTTAAGTCAGCTGCTGTGCTGATGTCCCATATGTGTGTCTTGATAGATCTTATGACATCTTCAACTTCAGGTGATTTTGCTGGATTCCCTTCCCAGTGCTGGCTTAGCTGATCATGGTGCCACTTCCCATGGTAGTGGCCACCACTATCACTATTGAAGGGTCAGCATTCATCAAGATTGAGCATATCTTGCAGCTCATGCCTGGTCCCACATGTCCTTGAAAGTGGCTGGTATCCCCTTCAATTGTGTTTTTCCCAAGACCCTGATGGATCCCTTTATAGGTCAAAAACAGAGAGAGTGCCTTGTCAGAATATCTGTGCAGTACACAGTTGAAAGCATGAGCAAAGGCAGGGTTTCACCAATGTTGTTTTGATCACACCATTTCCACTATGTATACAAATACAATATTACAGACATGGTACATGTACTCTCAATCAACAATCTCAGCCTTTGAGTTTGCATTTGAATCTCCCAGTTCCCAATTCCAGTGTCTTCAGGGAGATCAATTAGGGCTCACTATCTGTTTAAGTGATAACCAATTTGCTATCAACACATCCTTCTGCTCTTGGTTTTCCCTATCATGTGAAATCTATGGACAAATTGGAGTGCAGGCATTGATATAATGAGGTATCATAGAATTGGTCTCATTGCAGAATGGGTGGATGATCATATGTTTTCCCACATACATCCTTTAATGCCACTTAGACACCTACAACCAATCATGTATATCTATTGCCAAGTGAATCTCTGAGCACAGCAGCCTCACAACTAACTCTCTGAATGTATCTTTAATACTGTTAAAATGGAATTTTTGAATTTGATCATCAGACATTATAGGAAAGGTCAAGATGGATATGAAGAAACTTGATGCCATCCATGACTGGAAACCACCCACCTCAGTCAAGTCTATTAGATCCTTCACTGGCTTCATGAATTTCCATAAGAAAAGCTTCTTCAACTTCTTCAATGTTGTCATTTCCCTCAATCTCCTTACTTGAAAAGAGGGAAGCCAGGCATGGACTACCCTTCAACAACATGATGAAAGCAATAAATAGTATTTAAAAGCCTAATCCAGTCTGATCTTTTGACTTCTTTTGGAGATAACTAGACTGCCACCAGTTTTTTAAAATCCAATATTTTAGTTAACTGGACTAATGACAACCAGTTTTACTTGGTCTTTATAGGCAACTGAACTGGTTGCACCAACTAAGTCTTTTGAAAGATCTATTTTTTTTTGCAAAGATCAATGTTTTCAACCTAATAAATACTTAGATAATTAAATACATACAAATATGCCATGAAAAGAAATATGAGAATTGTATAGCTTTTTGAACAC
>JBBPMW010000389.1:0-19328 GCA_038090535.1 Tylopilus alboater | reverse complement strand
CATGCTTTCCAACAGGATCGAAACCGTATGAGACTTTCCAGATCCTTGAACTCCACAAACGACTGCGGAGAACGGAGCATTCTGTAATTCGCGAACAAAGTTGAGCTTTTTGAAGACAAATGGATATCATCCCTACCGTGTTGATATATAAGCGTGGGTCCGTAGGCGAGTATGCCTGAGATTTGTTGCTGAAAATACGATGTATCAGGCAAGAATGAGGAACCCTGTACTGACATACAATATGTGTAATGCGCGTCCCAGAACACCATACTGCGTCATGTTGTCGCGGTATCCTGCCGCAACGTACGCGTCACGGGTAACTATGGGGGCTGTCCGCAGTTCGTGATCCTTGCTGCGGCCCTGTGTATCGTTTGCGCCATCATGAAGGAGCGCAAGCTCTTCCTGAGACGCGCGTGTTAAAGAAATGCATTCGACATACTCGTTTTCAATACGCACGTAGACAGATCCAGAGTCTGGTGGTACTAGAGATGATGCAGTGTTATTCATGTGGTTTTCCGAGTTCTACAAGTAATATGACCGATGTGAAACACATCGTCCAACCCTGTTAGCCAAGCGCATCGTGTCGGCTACAGAAGAACGCACCCACGATGCAGTATGCTGCCCATTACTCTTTGGAATGGCCATTTCGATGGTTGTCGCTGGGTTCGTGGTGGAGATAGAAACCGACGGCTGCATCAACTCAGTGATATAAAAAGGCGAGGATGAAGAGAATCATCCACCGTTGCCGCCGGGGAAAGAGATGCATATCTGATGGATCCAGAACTTGGATCTCCGCCACTTGCAGACATCGAAGACGGGGTGCTCCCGTTCTGCAATCGAGTCAGAGGTGCACGATTGATCGTACCGATGCGCGAATACCTGAGAAAGGCGCAAATTAGGCGCGTTTTGGTGAGGATCCGACACAGAACGGATGGTATCCTGGGACGACGGGCGAGAAGTGCCACCAGTGGACGACACTTGGAACTTGGCCATTTTGAGTTTCTTCTGTCCTGACCCCGCCGAGGGTGGTATAATCGCCTTGCTCCCCGCTCTGTTCATTGGCTTGAATGGGAAGGACTCACGACCTGAAAGTTAAAGAGAAGACCGCGACAGGCGTGTCGGGCTGGGATGAATGTCTCTTATACCTGTCCTACACGATGCACGGTATTGATAGGAGAGCTATGTGAGGCGTGTAAGACTCATGCGGGCGTCGACGGAAGAGCCGTAAAAACGCGGCGTCCTCGTTGGTGTCCTATCATGGAGGAACGCTGATCCCCTCCTTTAGTACGGGTCCCACGAGCCGTTTGGTTTATGCACAGACGAATTCAGTGGATGCGTGATGGCCGCTTATTGTGCATGCGCATGGAGTGATGACAACAAGTTGTCTCGACCACTTGGACCGAACCATATCATACACCGACTCAAATGCCAGCCCTGTTCGACGTTCCCGGTTGGTCCGTACCGTCCGCCCCGGTCGCTACTCAGCGCCAGTCGAAGAAGCGCAAGCGCGCTGCCAGCTCGGAAGAACAGGAACTACTCCGCAATGCCCAGGCCAACCTTGACAAGCTAATAGGTTCCCTCGGTGGTGGCACTACCTTCGGTGACGACGCAGACGATGGCGCATCGAAGAAAAAGAGAAAGAAAAAACCTAACAAGCCTACATCCCAACCATCTGACCGTCACCAGCATGGAGAAGGCCGAGAGGGTCTCCATCCCCGAGGAAAGTCAGAGAACCAGACAAGAGCCCCAGTTCCTCCGGTGGTAGACCCATCCACCAGTTCCAACAAAGCCGCGTTGCCAAGTAAGAAGGCAAAGAAGAAGAAAAACGCGAAGCATGCAGTTCAGCCCACGGACACACCCGAACCTTCTGCCGCTGTTCAGGACACGGACAGTCTAACCCCACTTCAGCAAAGTTTAAAGAAAAGTTTGGATGGGGCTCGCTTCAGGTTCGTCCTTAAATTCATGAGATCCATTGGCTTAATCTGTGCGACGACCTAGACTACTAAATGAAACCTTATACGGGTCAAGTAGTCATGAAACAGTGAAGATGATGAAGGAGGATCCCAAAGTTTTCGAAGACGTTAGTATGAATGACTATGGTCCTGGTACGAGCTCACTCGGATGCAGTACCATGTCGGCTTCAGACGTCAAGTGCAATCTTGGCCATCAAATCCAGTCTCGCACTACATTTCGGAATTATCATCATATCCTGCCAAAACAGTGATCGCAGACTTGGGATGTGGAGATGCTGCACTTGCCCGTGCTCTTCTCCCGAAGAACTTCACTGTCTTGTCATTCGATCTGGTTTCTGATGGGGCCTATGTAATTGAGGCGGACATCTGCTGTCGCGTGCCGTTACCGGGTTCTGAGCCACAGTCCGCGGAGGCCACCCAGGGCGAGGCTCAGGTCGTTGATGTCGTGGTGTGTGCACTCAGCCTCATGAGTACCAACTGGCCGAAATGCATAAGCGAAGCTTGGAGGATCCTTCGACCAGGGTGCGCAGTGTATCATGACTTTGCTAAATTGGGACACTTACAGAGCTCCATAGGGGTGAGTTGATGATCACCGAGGTTGCGAGCCGCTTCAGGAGTGTGGACGAGTTCACGTCGTTGATAAGTACCATCGGCTTCAAGCTTCAGAACAAGGTAAGGCGTTTTCCATGCCATCGGCTGCTGATGGGTGACACTATTCACAGGACGACCGCAACAGCCATTTTACGCTTCTTCAGTTCAAAAAGGTGGCGAGGCCAGTGATTTCAGAGCAGGAGTGGACAGGGCTCATGTCTCGTGGTTGCGTTTTGAAGTTATGTGAATATAAGAGACGATAAACTTGAGGTGTCGCCCAATATGGAACGCATGTTATCGTCCAAATCTGGTGACTTTGTCGTTGCACCAACACCAGTGTTGTCTTGTTGTCTGTGATGCCAGGAAAACGACATATTTTATCACACCCTATCGTCGATGCACGCTTGTCGCAACTTCGGTTGGCGACGACCAATCCTAAGGATTTCCGTGAGGTGGGTGGTATTACACCGAACGACGGTACCAGCTGAAGGGCCACAGGGTATCCACGACATCAGCTTCATTTTGGGAGTGGAGGCCTCAAGGGATCTTGAGCAGGAACCATTCCATGGGGTGAAGTGCTACCGAGCCGTCCCTGACGTACTGAGTGCTGACGGCCGCCGATAGCAAACCCCCATCGGACCGTTCACGGGGACTGTCATTAAACCTCGAATTGGCCTGACGCCGATTCTCAGGGCTGGCTTGGGTATGGCGGATGCGCTCCTGAAGCTTTTCCCGTATGTAAATTCACAGGGAACCTGTGTCATGAAATAAGTCTCACCCATGCGCAGTTCAGCGCCAGTCTACCACCTTGGCCTATTTCGGGAGAAAGTTAGTTTGCAACCAGTTGAATGTGCGTTTCTATGCTACTGCAGAGCGTCTCTTAATGCTGGATTGGCAGATTATTCTAAGTTGCCGTCTGTCGTGACAGTTGATGTGGTCTTTCTCTTGGATCCGCTCGTGGCTACGGGTGGGACCGCGTGTGCTGCGTTGAATATGTTGGTCGATTGGGGAGTTCCTCGTGAGTAGTACTCGCTTCGGCGTCCGCACCAGAAATCACGCGACACAGCGAGCAAGATAAAGTTACTCGTCGTGCTTGGGTCAGAAACCGGCCTCAATCACATTGCAGCCAACTATCCAGATCTTGAGGTGACTGTCCAAATTACCTATTGTTCTTGACCGGCTTTGACTGAGGCGTTTACGGCAGATCTGGGTTGCTGCTGTGGACCCGTGCCTGACTCATGACGGACTGATTTCGCCTGGACTCGGGGACACTGTGAGTGACACGCAGTGCTTGTCCGACCCTCGTTGACGATGTCGTCGACACAGGGTGACCGATTGTTTAACACACTACGCGAGTAGAGCGAGATGAGATAATCCGGCTACAGGGAGTCAGCAACTCGATGATCATGCACATGCATTGTGAATGTAGGAAATATAACAATTCCCAGTGGATCTCACAGTCGACGACTTTTTCATCTAAACTGGGCGGCTGTCAGGGGTATCAAGGATAAGAAACTTAAACAAGGTGTGTTGCCACTGGGCTCCTGTTCTGTTGACGTGTGATCCGATACTGCACGATAATGGTACAATCCTGTCCCGCAACTCTCCGAGCCAGCCTTACAAATGGAACGAGACCCGTGAAAATCGCACGTAGCCATATCAATGCAAATGGCATCAGATTGTCGGACACCATCTGACCATATTGGCAGTCCAGGCTGGTCACGTGTGACCTTCCAAGAGGAAAGTCCGTGCAATGAGTAAGCGAAGCGGTGCCTTGCCTTTCGACGCCGCGCTGCAACAGCTGCAGCGCTCAGTTGAGGACTCGGAGCGTCCTAGCTCCCGCATCGTGCCGTTTTCGCACCCACCCACACTCCCATTGCAGGTCCACCGTCCGACAAGACATCTCGCGAGATGTCCTGTCGTCCGTTGCGCCATTCGGTCTTAGCCTCATTTCGCGCTCGCAGCTCACTCTGACGGCCAAGACAGCGCTTCGGGCTTTTGCCCATACCATTTCACAGTCTACACTAACTCTCTAGCTTGTGTGTATACCGCTCGTCATTCGCCCTTCAAGCTATTCTAGTAACCAGACCACCTGCAACCGAGCTGTAGCGGTCGACATGCACGGAATCCAAATGGTGTGAGATATGTACGGTACGCCCACAGTACTAATCACGGTAGCTCGCCATCTATGAATGTCGGCGCTTCACTATGCTCCCTTGTACTATAATAGCATTATTATTAATAGCCCTCTTGTTTTTGCCTGTTCGTTCCTCGCATGTGTGAAGATCAACCATACAGGCCACCCTCTGCACACGGACTCCACGTCTCAGGCTCTTCGAGTTACAACCAACCCACCGCACGCACGAAGATCGTCTTCCTGCAGCTGGCAAGTATAGGGGGGCGCGAGGCTGCGCCGCCATCCTCACGATCACCATAGCTACGATACCTTCAACGACATGGTACGCTGCGACGTGCAGCGACAACGCCCGAGGTACTGATACTCTCCCTTTTCTTACGGTAATCTTACCTCTTGGCTTATCTTCGAACTCGCACTCATCTGGTGTTCCTGCCTCGCGCAGCGAACTGCTTACACGAGCGGTGGTATACATGCTGCAGGTTCCGCGAAGGGAGACAAACTCTGCTCAGGTCACAAAGAACCTGGTATCGACGCTTACAGCTTGCACCAGTGAATCCCTGCAAGTATTCTATGTGTTTGACTAATCTGATGTTTGCTGTGGTAGTTCTGTCTGAAGAATGAATTCATCGAAATTACCATGAAGCTGTCCGCTGTTGTCGCCGTCCCCCTACGTAGAAAGCAGACGTAGCACGTCTCATTCGTCACTACACCAAGAAACGGGTATGTTGTATTGGCGATGGCGGGAACGATGTGAGTATGATACAGGTTGCAGACGTTAGTGACTCCAGCATTTAACGGTTATCTGCTTCACCTTCCCGATAACTCACGTTCTCGGATTGCGGGAGCAAGAGGCGGAAAATGACAATCAGCACACTGATCACGCCAATCGCGTCACGAAAAACGACCCACCTGAGTCATTTTGCCATTCATCCCAGCTTGCGTCGTACGGTACGAGTGAGCGCATGCGCACTTGCATGACTGCACAGGAGCAGGCAGCACGAGTTGGCTTGGTCGGGAGTGGCGGCTCAGTGTGGTGAGCTGGCGCGTATCGTCGAATTTGCTGTGGTGAGCATGATCGAAACCGGGAGCATCGTCATAGCAACTTTAGCAAGGGGTAGAGGCGAGCTCTACCCCTTGCTACATATTCTACTCGTTTTTAATACAGAGTCATACGTGATGTCTAGTATATGAGTCCTTGGGACCCGCGTCGTAGGGTGCTGCCGTACGGAGCTATCAGATCGGCTCTGTTCGCCCCTGGGTTCATATCGTTTCTGCTCAGTCCGCGCTCGTGAGTCATGTCGTGTCCGTTTCTACTCTGTGCGCGCGCGTTCCCCCGTCCGCGGGGTTCCCTGCGTTTGTGTCACTGACTCGCTGTGCTGCGCACAAGCGCTGCCGAGCGGGGACTTTGACGGGGGTCCTCGCATGTCCCCGTGTCTCCTTTTTCTCTTTTTCCATGTGAGCACCAATCACCTCCTTTCTTCGCAGTCCTTAATTCGCTCTCACTCCTATCGTGTGGGGTCTATATCTGTACATTTACTTGTAGCTAGTATGTTCACCACAACAACCTTCAGTGTCTTTTAATACAGTAGCGGCCAGCATAACCTGTCGGACTGTGTGCTGTGTGGCTGTGATCTACCATAATATTGTGACATAATGTACCTGGCCCTGGTTGCCTTACGGGCCATCGGGAAGTCATATATCATAGGCGACTGCTGGCAGCAGATCCTGTCGTGCTGTAAGGCACTTTTTTGGTTCGCTTTTGTGCTCATCAGCCAATGAGAGGGCTCGCATAGTTACGAAAGAGTTGTTGAACATGGCACCGTTCGTTTCGGCCGCTCTGCAGATCGGCGGTTCTCGGTTGTGTTTGAGTTTGGCGGTACTAGGATCGCGGGTTCATGTTCTGAGTACAGCCGACTTCCTCATAACACATACTCCCACATAAACCATAGCATTTCTGACTCGGGAAATGCCGCCGTAGGCGGCGGCAACCTTGCTTGTAGAGCGTCCAATTCGACGAGTAACAGGAGAAGTACTAGTAGAGAGAACCTGGCAAAGAAACAGGGATTCAGATTCGTCGTGCAGACCTGGAAGAACTCTGTGTACCGATTTCCGAATCTGATGCTGCTGAGTCATAATACAGATCACGTGTCTGTAGTGTTTGAATTACGGGTAAGGAGAAACCTTGCTTGAAAAGTAAGGTAATTCCCAAACTGTTTTGGTTCACTATATGATCTCCTTGGTGACATGTACTCCCTGATAACATATACCCCTGGGCCTTTCTCAAGGGGGTATGTGAACAGTAAACAGTAAACAGTATTATGAGGAAGTCGTGTAGTCAAAGGGGTTCGTTCGGACGTTCGGACGTTCGGAAAATTCAATTCCCAACGTGGCCTCCGCGAGCTTGGCTTCCTATCACGTGCACCGTCGTAGTTACAACAGAAATATATAACAATTCCCAGTGATCTCACGGTCGACGACTTTTCCAACTAAAGGGACGGCTATCAGGGGTGTCGGGTAAGAAACTTAAACAGGGTGTTTGCCAGGAGTGCTAGGAAGTCTCGGAGCATGAATGCATGATGTACAAATGACTGATTGATTGATTTCATGACAAACCTCCACTGATCTCCCGTTCCATTGACACGTGATCCGATATTGCACGACCATGGCACAATCGCGTCCCACACTCTCCGAGCCAGCCTTAAAAATGGCTCGGAAAATGAGATCCAAGTCCATTCTAAGCACCCAAACATGTCTGGCTCTGCCACGCCATCGGCCCCCCCATCCCCCACCCTCGTCGGGCTCTCCGACGATCTCAAATCCCTTCTCTTTCTACCTGGAGGCCCCTCCCAACTCTCCTCCGCTTCAGATCTCGTCGAGTTCTTCTCGTCTCGCGCTGCAGTAAGCTCTGCTGTCTATGTCTACGACGTCGCCGAGCAGATCGGCTTCGGGACACTCACAAAATCATGGGCGTCTCTCGATCACTCCGCCCCTGTAATCCCCCTCCAGACCAGAGCGGGCGCCGGCCTCGGCATCGTCGGGCGTTTGTCCCAGGCTACCAGCCAGGATGCTATCAATGGTTCCGTCCTGACTGCCTACACTACCCCGGCCGGCCTCGCCGCAATGGCAGCTTCCCTAAACCATTTGCCCCCCGCTTCCTCTCGCAGCAGGTTGATCGTGCAGGTTCCTGCGGTCACTCCCGTCGGAGACACATTTGCACTTTCCCCAACCCTCGCGTCTCTGTCCACCTCCTTCAGCATCTTTCCCGACTCTCTTGCGATCATTTTGTCTGCAACCCCCCAAGAATCAGTTGACCTCGCGCTCCTTGCATGCAAGCTCAAGAATTGGCATGTAGCGCACATCTTCGATCACCATAGCGCCTCTCGCGAACTCGGACACAATTTTGTTTCGAACCTTCCCAGCGACCTTTCCTACTTGCCCATAATGGAAGCCGTCCGCATGGCTGGCTATGCCCCTTTTGAATTCGTTGGCGACAAGAATGCGCGCACTGTCTTTGTTCTTTTAAACGGGCAGCTCGCTCTGCTTGCTAAAGCTTTGGTGTCGAGGACGGTTGGGGCAGCCGTGGTGATCGTCAGAGTCCTCCGTCCATGGGCGGCCGATGAACTCCAAAAGGTCATTCCTTCCACCGCGGAAGAAATACACGTCTTTGATGACGTAACCCATGAAACTTCCCGAGGTCCCCTCTTTGCCGACGTATTCTCGTCTCTATATGATCCCACCCGTCCTGGGCCAGTGATCCGCGCTCAGCGGGTTACTCCAGAGAAAGGGAAGGAATTTCTTTCTGATCCGACTCGGTTCTTCTCCCACTTGTCATCATCTCTTGATGACTCTCCCGCCGATCTTAGCCTGGGAAATACGGGGACGAAACTTGTGTTCCTCAGCACTCCCGCGAACCAACTCACTTTCCTCCATCAGCTCATTGCCGATACGTTCTCCCGTGGGATTTCTATGCGTCGGTTGACCGACTGCGACGTTTTCAGCAGAGCTGGTGGGATCGCCGCAGATCGCATCATCCTATCCCCAAGCAAAGACGACGTCAATTTCCTGCCCGTCTCTTTAGCACTGCCATTCAATGGCAGTGGCCTGGCGGATTTCATGTGTATCATCGACTCCAACTTGCTCAAGTCTCATTCCACCTTGGATAGCGCGAAGCCCGGCTCGGCCGTCCTCGTCATCACATCTTGGTCGAGCGCTGAATTGCTGGAAAACCTTCCTCCCCAAGTACTGGAATTGTCCCTGGAACGAAAGTTAAGGCTATACACCATCGATGCAAAGTCGATAGCATCAGAGATATGCACAGATACCGTGACTAGGGAGGCTGCTGAAGACTTGATAATCTATCTCACATTCTTGAGGTTGTACCTCGGGAAGGTGTCTAACCAAGCCGTTGTTCGTAGACTTGCTCTTAGGTTACTTCCCGAAGACTTGCGCGACGATATTTTCTCCAAAATCAACGCACGTACCTGGGAATCACTCCTTCAAGTCGAGCTTCCCGTAGACCATCAAGTAACCGCGAATACCTTTCCCACACTTCGGCGCTTCGAGTTCAATACCATTGCAGTTGATACCGGTTCCGGGCAAACTGTCTACAACGGTTCAGAGGTATCCTCCTGGCATGAGGCTGCCAAGCATCTCCTGTTCCCCTCGGTTTTCACTCCCCTTCTTCCCACCCCGCCGGAACCCGAAGAGTTTCCGCAAGTTCCTTCCCTCCACCCAGAACTCGCAGAACGTACTTATCTGGTGACGTGCACCGTCAACCGCCGCCTCACTCCACTCGATTACGACCGCAACGTGTTTCACCTCGAGTTCGACTCCGAAGGTACAGGTCTCAAGTATGCCATTGGAGAAGCGCTTGGTGTACACGGTTGGAACGATGCGGAAGAGGTGTTGGACTTCTGTGCATGGTATGGCGTTGATCCAGATCGGGTGATCACCATCCCTGTACAAGGTGGAGAGAGAATGCACAGCCGTACCATATTCCAGGCTCTTCAACAACAGATCGACCTTTTCGGAGAACCACCCAAGTCATTCTATACCGACCTCGCACCATATGCTACCGAGCCCGTAGAGAAATACGCCTTGCAGTTTATTGGTTCTCCAGAAGGCTCATCGACGTTCAAGAAGCTTCACGAGAAGGACACGATTACCTTTGCGCAGGTTCTCCAGCGATACCGCAGTGCCAAACCGGGTATTGAGACACTCTGTGAGATGATCGGTGACATCAAACCTAGGCACTACAGTATAGCCAGTGCGCAGAGTGTGGTGGGCAATCGCGTTGACCTATTGGTCGTCACAGTCGAGTGGACGGCCCCGAATGGTGAATACTTTGCCACTCTATCATTGAAATGTACTGACTGGATGGCTAGGGAACCGTCGTTATGGTCAATGTACCCGATATCTTGCCGGCCTTAGGCCTGGACAAAAGGTGACGGTCTCCATCAAGCCCAGCGTGATGAAGGTGCGAACGCTCTCAGCATTCTCCCCATTCCACTCCTGATGCACGCATTACTGTAGTTACCTCCAGACAACACCCAACCTATCATCATGGCTGGTCTTGGTACTGGTGCTGCGCCGTTCCGTGCTTTCCTCCAACATCGCGCATGGCTCTCTCAGCAAGGCATCGAAGTCGGCCCAACGTATTACTATTTCGGCTCTCGTCACCAACACCAAGAATTCCTTTACGGCGAAGAGATAGAGGCATATATCCTCGACAAGATCATCACCAAGGCTGGTCTGGCGTTCTCCCGTGATGGCCCAAAGAAGGTCTATATCCAGCACAAGATGTTGGAGGACGCTGAAGCACTGGCGGGTATGCTGAAGAACGAGGCTGGCGCGTTCTATCTGTGTGGGCCCACTTGGCCCGTGCCAGACGTCTACGAGGCCTTGGTGGGCGCTTTGGTGAAGAACGAAAATATGACTAGAGAATCGGCTGGCGAGTTCCTAGAGTCCCTGAAGGAAGAGGAACGTTACGTGCTCGAGGTAACCTCACTGGTGTTTGCTCGTGGCGATTTACTGATATCTCGATAGGTTTATTGAGCGGCAACCCACATATGGAACCTTGATCTGAAAGGGCACCTTTTAGTGTAGCAGCGGGGAGGGTAGAATCATGCGTATTTGTCGCTTATGGGTTCTCGCTGTACCGTCTGTCTTCATATTGTTCTGTTGCGTCGTGCAGTGTATACATCAGGCAGGAGTTTAAATGAACGGGCTGAATATATGCTTCAACACGGTGTAGTTCCATGGATGCGACGTGCAAAGGCATTCTGAGATGAAGCAAAGTGCTACTAGTAACATGGATTATAGTCCCCACGATATACCAACCACCCCCACCACCCGATCAGTGAAAAGATAACAACGCCCGCAAGACCAACGACGGCTCCCATCGCAATCTGCCCGGCTTGGCTGAGTTGCGGACCAGCGCAGCCCTGCTGGTATGCTGCATCGCATGGCATGCCCTTCGGCCGCTTGGACTGATAGGCACCAGCTTGCAAAGATGTATAATACGGGTCCGAGGTATCATTGAGGACGTGCATAGCAGCAAGGGTCAACATCGGTGCGTTATAATCCAGAGCAGGCTGGAAAGCAGATGAGCGTTGAGCGCCGCTATAAGCGATACCAGACGAACCTCGGTCTCCGGCCAGTCACCGCGGATGTCAAAGAAACGGTCGTACTTGTCTGGTCCACCGACGACAGCACCATATAATACATAAGCTTCTTGAGGAGGATCATTGTTGATATCGCTGATGTTGTTGCCACCGCTTGCCATCGCCGAATGCGGGTTCTGCGGTGAATTCGGGTTGACACCGACAATGTACGGAACTGCGAATGGCGCGAATATGTGAGGGATAGACTACTCACGTGGCTTGAACATGACACCTACCAGACATAGGGTTGTTGCCCAGAGCATAATCTACCTGGCTCTTCGCAAAGTTCTGAGGTTCCACGATTAATCACGGAGAAATGGAAGAGCGATGAGTATCTACATAGTAGTCTTGCTTCTTCGTCTGCGTCGAGGCGAGGGGGACGTATCGGTTCAAAAGCATAGCTGCGTTGAGTGCAGGGTTGAGACTAGCGCTATCGGAGTCTCCTGTATAGTATAGAAGACCACCTGTCGACTGATGAGATGCTAGCCACCAAGTATCAATCAAGACACTATACCGGTAGTGGCATACCCATTTCCACCTCCGTATACAACTCCATCGAAGTACGTCTCAGCCTGGTCCCGCCAAGTGGACATGTTGCCCAAAGTGGGATTTGCTTGCGCAATTTGTGCGAATAACACAGGAATTCCAGGGGTTTTTGAGTCCCAGTTAAAAACACCATTGTAGCTAGAGAGATTGTACTGCGAGTAGTAAGATTGTGCTTCTTCATATAGTGAAGAGGAGTTTGTCGCCCAAGAAAGGAATAACGCTGCTATAGCAAGTTCATCGCCGAACCCCGAGGACGGATACGCATCGCCCACTTCCGGGACAGAATTTTGATACTCAGTCTTCCTAACACTCGTTGCGAAAGTATACAGTGCTTGTGCATGCTGTAAAAGTAGCGATGCATACGTAGAATTCTGAAGCGTTGCTGGTCCGGAGTAGGAACTGGAGAAGACACGGTTCTGGTAGAGATTAGAGCAAGCTGCAAAAGCTGCTGCTGCACCAGCGGCAGCATCGGTTCCAGGGCTGCCGAAAGTCAAGAACGATAAAAAACTAAATCTTCGCATGAGACTTTACCTAGTGGCATTGATTTGATACGATGGTCGTGGACCAGGTATGGTCTGATCGCCTCCCCAATAGTTGTTGTCTATATTAGCTAAATAATTCGATGAACAGACAATGAAAATATGGTGAAGAGGGATACAATACCATCAGCGATCTCAACAAAAAGTGTATTATTTGTCGGATGTGCCTTTGAATGAGTGAATTGGTGTCCTAAAGAAACGTAAGGATAGCTGCCTCACTTTAATGAGCCAATCTAGGCCCCATCGTAACATGGCATCAAGGTACGGCGTTTGGTTTGCTAAGTCATAGCCTGCACCAAGCACTTTGTGGTCGAGGCAACAATCACAGAGGCTCGAGTCTTACCCTTGCCAAAATCTGTCGCTCCCCAGCATACCGACATAAGTGTGAAAGACTAGCCAAAGATAAATCAAGATATCGACATAGGACGGAAAGATGCTAACCAACGGGAATGTACATTTGATGTAATCTGTAAGGTAAATTAACATGCGTTGCCTCTCGTCTGAGTCAGACAGTACCTCCTGCATCATAATACCCGCCTGTCAAGTCTAGGTGGGCGCCTTGGCCATCAGAGAGAGCGCTATCGTTTCGCCACTTGACGCGGTTGCTCGCGGGTAGTTTACCACTACGTTGTGCTTCGTAAAAGTAAAGAAGATCACCAAGCAGCGATGACCATTGTGAATTTGGGATGGTACCGCCGGAAGAGGGGACTGCTCCGGCTGAAGCATTTGAGGGCGTGAAAGGAGGTTCCGGGAGGGGTAACTGGGCAAGTGCATTCCCAGCGAGAAGGAGAATGGTGGAAAGTGACCACATGAGAATACAGTGAGTCCCTACGTGCTTGAACGTTCTGAATCAGTTTGACCGTTGTCCAGTGAATCGATCAATCCGTGCGTTCAACACGTGATCACGTGGTTAATGTGATGATGTCATCCAACGGGACCCGTTCCGGGAAAGCGGCCCGAGGAAAGCCGTTTGGGGAGATCTATATAAACTTGACGATTGCACAAAGATGCGGTTATAAAGACCCTCTCTATCTTCATTGTAGTGTCAGATCTATCAGTTATTCATCGATGGCGCCAATCAAAACTTGTGTCCTTGGTGTCGGTCTCGCCGGATTAACCTTTCATATCCCCTTCATCCTTGCTCTTCCCGACCTATTCACTCTTCATGCTGTGTTGGAACGTAACCCGCAATCTCCTGGAGGCAAAGTTAAGGAACGTTTCGGCGTCGAAACGACGATATACAGGACAATCGAAGAGGTAGTCGGTGACAACGAAATCGAGCTTGTGATCGTTGGCACTCCCAACGACACTCACTATACCCTAGCAAAGGCTGCCCTGGAAGCCGGAAAGCATGGTATATCTATATCCTCATACTCTTTCCCAAAGTCCCCTGACACCGCAACAGTTCTTGTTGACAAACCCGTTACTGAGACTGTTGCCCAAGCTCGACAACTTGATGCAATAGCCAAATCAAAGGGACTTGTTCTGTATGGATACCAGAACAGGCGGTGGGATTCGGACCACATGGCTCTGAAGCAGCTCCTAGC
Source organism: Tylopilus alboater (assembly GCA_038090535.1). Classification (NCBI taxonomy): domain Eukaryota; kingdom Fungi; phylum Basidiomycota; class Agaricomycetes; order Boletales; family Boletaceae; genus Tylopilus; species Tylopilus alboater. Next base: position 5,333 of record JBBPMW010000389.1, on the reverse strand, counting down.
ACTTCCCCCTTCGTCTCCACAATATCTTGGAAATCTCCTGGAATTTGAATCCCAGTAAGTATTGTCATATGCCAGAGCGCCAGCGGCCAGGTCATAACCAACGAATTTCAGCTATGATCGATACCGCCCGGGCATCAGGGCATCTTGGAAGGACGGTGCTGGTGCCGTTTACGATCTTGGATCACACCTTTTAGATCAGGCTCTAAAGCTCTTCGGCCGACCAGCCAAGATCACTGCATTCATCCAGAACATACGCGGTGTTACTAAGCCCGAAGTGGACGATATTGTGCGCACAATCTCAGTACCCTTTTCTTGAGGATGCATTTTAATTGGTATGCGGCCGCAGTTTACGATTTACTTGCACTATAACATTGGAAATCCCTTCCCCAACCCGTTCACCGTGCTGCTTCGTTCCCACATCCTATCCGCCAAGGCACCGCAGCTGCGCTATGTGGTTCGTGGCACCAAAGGGGTATTTACAAAGTATGGCCTGGATACCCAAGAAGAACAACTCAAGGTTATGCCCGCCGTGAGTGGCATTTTTGCACCCGGATACGGACAGGAACCCCAGGAAATCTATGGCACTGTCGAAAACATTGAGTCAGACAATGCGACCATCACCAGATCCACGTAAGAGAAAGTTTTCTCACTGCAGTGTACTATAACTGATCTGTATCCAAGCTGGCCTTCGGAAGCCCCAGGGCAATATATTGGACTGTTCAAAAACCTGGCTGGAGCTATTCGAGACAATGTGGAGTTGGAGGTGAAGTGGGCAGAGACTACACAGGTCATAGAGATGGTCGAGCTAGCATACAAGAGTTCCAAAGAAGGTCGTACATTGGAAGTTCCTGTGCTGTAGTGTTGCATGATAGGGGTTAACTTGTGAGCTTCCACGTGACCTCCACGTAAACAGTATATTGTGCTCGTCCACTTGTCATCGAGGTCCACCACTGCCATGTCCATCCCCACTGTGGTCATCCATGTCGAGTTGCCCGCACTTTCAAAGTCTTTCGACATACAAGTACTAGAAAATGCGACGGTGCTAGACGTTAAACAAGCCATATCCTCCGTGTGCATTGGTCGTCCACGCCCAGAGGGTCAGCGCGTGATATGGAGAGGCCGGTGCTTGGATGATCAGGAGAAAATCAGCGAACTGTGGCCGGTAAGGAGAGCATATGCATGTGGTCCTGTCAGAGTTCTCACCTCTGTTGTCCGTTTAGGGCCTTGAAGGCGCCCAACGTACCGTCCATCTTTCTGTGCGACCGTCAGCTTGGATGAGTGATCCACCAAGTGCTGGCGCTACCACCTCGCCTTCCTTGCATGCCGCTCATCCAGCCAAAGAGAGTTCTCATATGGGGTCCCAACAACACTCATCCGCCACCCTCTCTGTCTCAGACCCGAATGACAGTCTTGCATTCATACGGTTCAAGCACTCGCAGGCTCTCTGTTGGCTCTCCAACTCTAAGTTGGCTGCTCCTAGTCCGTTAGAAGATGTGGATGTCGAGCGCAATGTGGCAAAACTTACTCTCGAGTGGTTGGGATATGCTTGGCCAGATATCTTGGACGCCACTCCCCTGTTGGCGAGCCCCACTTCCCCTGATACCCTCGATTACGAGATTGTCACTATTGAGTGCGACCATTCCATCATGATATGTATCTTTGTACTAATTATGCTTATAGCGGCAAAGCATATCTTTCCCTTATAATTCCAAGGGGCACACCCTCTCCCTTGCAAGTACATGCACTCAATGTTCTCACATATACCTTCTCCATCCTCTCTTTGCCACCATCGCGGCCGACACCCACGCCTACCTCTTCGGTGCCAAATACGTCGTCCGTTCCTCCGCATGTGAACGACCTCCTCCGAGATCTTGGCCTTCCGCCTCTTCGAGCAGCACCAAATGCCAACGTCAATGCCACCGTCGAGCCGGATGTTGCGGGAGCACCTGTCATCCCAGAGCATGCCGAAGGAAATGTTATTAGAGAGATACCCATACGCGCCCTCCTCGCTCCCTTGTTAATGATCGCTTTTCGAACGGTTCTCCTCCTCTATTTCTTTTCCCCCACACGCAAGCCCCTAATCGGATTGTGCCTCATCGCTTGGATCATTTACGAGATGTGGACTCATGTTCGCATCGTCATTCTACGACCATTAGATAGGGCTGGCGGCAACGGGGCCGGGCAAGGTGTAAACGGTGCGCAGGCTGGAGGAGCTGCTGATGCCGCACCTGTTGCTCCCGTAGCTCGGGAGAACGACCATACTGGGGACCGCAACGCTGCCCGACCAGGTCGGGTTCCGAATACCGAGCCCACTCGCGACGCTCAGCAAGTGCAAGGACCTCCAATACCGAGGCAATCAAATGGGATCGTCGATAGCCTCGCCCTCGCAAATGTCCATAACGAGAACAAACTACTTTGGCCGCTGCAACAGCCCACGGCAACACCTGAACCGCCAAGTTTCCTCCACAAAATGATGTCCTTCTTCTCTTTGCTTGTGGTTACCTTGCACCCAGAGGTGTATAATCGGAGGAGGGTTGCCCTCCGTCAGCGGGAAAGTCGGTTGCGCACGGAAATGAACGCTGTGGAGCGGGCTGCCGAGGCGAGAGACAGTGAGGAGGTGCCGAGCGAGGAAGAGCAGAGGAAGATTACGTTTAGACAACAACTCCAGACTCAACACGCTCAGCGGGCGGTATGGGTTAAGCGGTACGTTGATCGCGTCAGGCAAGATGACTGGGTAGATGAGTAGATGAGTATTTAACACCTTCATTTATGCACTCCTCATATTATTTATGTTGGAAGTATTCATCTACCTTGGTTGCACGCGATTCAACTACAATGAACTAGTTGTAGCAAGTGGAGAACGGCACATGTAAAGATGGCTATTCACTTTCATCGTCATCGTCCTCATCATCGTCGGCGTATTCATCTAATGGAGGTCCACTACCATCGGATTCATTGCCATCACCAAATTCTCCTACACCTTCACTCTCATCCTCGTCGTTATCCTCGCCATCCTCGCTTTCTCCTCCTAATTCGACGTCTTCTACACTACCTTCCTCGTCGCCACTCTCTATTGGGGGTTCTATGTTCATCTGATCCTCTTCTTCTTCGCTTTCCCCTTCCACGTATCGAGCTGGCCGCCGGGCGTCGTCTGGATGGACAGGAGTGCGGCTTTTCGATACGAATGACGTAGGAGCCGTCGAAGATCGCATTTCAATTTGGGACAACACCATGTCAAGTTTACCGTTCAGGGACAACAAACTTTCATGTAATGCCAATCGCGTTGTGAGTGTAGCATGGAGACCTGCCAGTCTGGCGACTAGGTCTGGCATCTGGAATGGGTGAGATTTTCGAAGAGAGGACGGTGCGGACGATTCAGACGCACTGTCATGAGATGACCGCTGTGTGCAGTGAGCGTCGTCTTTATCCAAGTGATTAGAACCGTTCCTCTTTGTGAACTAGCACCTCCACCACCGCCCTTCATATTTGCAGCCCTTGCACCTCTTCCTAGTCTCTCCACGCAAGCCAAGAGAAGTGGGAGTGAAAGTTGGGGAGGCAACCGTCGTACGGTATTTCGAACGAGCGCGGTGTCAGAGTGGGCTAAACATGTCTCCAAAAGCCGTGAGTCAGACGAATGTAAAGCCTGTATCAGTGTCCGTGTAAGCGAATGCGCAGGTACGATATTGGGGGAATCTGGTTGTCTATCGGGCTTCGAAGGCGCACCCAACTCTTCGTCGTTGTCCGATTCTGAGCCTTTGTTCTTGGCGTCAACGCCGTTCAAGGCTGACAACCTCTGTCCCAGACTTAGTTCAGCGAGGTCGGCGTCGAGATTTCCCTCTGCTTCGCGAGCTGCGAGATCTTCGAGGGCCTGATCCTGCCCGAGTTCCGTGCCAGAATGTATGGCCAACGTTGAGGACTCGGCATAGCGAGCATTTTTGGGTGCGATCTAAAGCTATGAGACACGCAACGGTGGTCTTTGTATTCAGTGTACTCACCTCGGTCGCGGAGTGATTTTCTACTAGTATTTCGAGGGCAGCATCGTGGGGCGCAAGGGGTTTAGTCTTCCGCGCGGATGATTTTGTGCGCAGTTTTTTCGATCTCGGTGCAGAGTCCATGATGTGGACCGGTCGACCTGTCCGACATTATTTAAAAAAACGTGGGTTTTGACGAAGACAAGTTCGCACTTACCTCGATTTCTAGCTCTGGTTTTGCCAATGGAAACAATAAGGCTGTTTTGATAGTTCACCGAAACTTTGAAGACTTGCCCGATCGGTGAGTTTGCCGTTCACTGACTCTTCCCACTGCTGTGTCATTCTACAACTCCTCGAACGATCCCGCCAATCTCTGTTTTGTTACCCTACAGTGTTCAAAGTCATCCGCTCACCATTTCACATAACTTGCAGTGGTCTCGCAAGTCGGTAATTCCTGCTAGTCGCTCGAATATCATCATGAACTACATCCAGGTGAGCAGGCTTATCGTATTGCCATGCTTTCGTACTGAAATAAGCTCAGCTAGAGAAACTTGGTATGGACTCCATCTTTGATTCCGATGATGGTTCCGCTCACTAAACCCGGCACAGGTGAGGGCACCTACGCGACGGTGTACAAGGTATTGCACCCGCTCCCGTCATTGGATCGTCTTCTCACCGCATTGAACACAGGGGCGCTCCAGGACCACCAATGAAATTGTCGCTTTGAAGGAGATTCACCTGGACGCAGAGGAAGGCACGCCATCGACTGCCATTCGGGAGATATCCCTTATGAAGGAGCTGAAGCACGTCAACATCGTGCGCCTTCACGACGTTATACACACAGAGACGAAACTCGTTCTTATATTCGAGTATTGTGACCAAGATCTGAAGAAGTACATGGACCAACACGGCGACCGCGGCGCTCTCGAACCCGCGACTGTTCGAAGCTTCATGTATCAACTCCTGAAGGGCACTTCTTTCTGTCATGAGAACCGTGTCTTGCACCGTGACCTCAAGCCTCAAAATCTTCTTATCAATCGCAAAGGGGAACTCAAACTGGGCGACTTTGGATTGGCACGGGCGTTTGGAGTCCCTGTCAACACGTTCTCGAACGAGGCATGTAGTGGAGATTTTGGACTCTATTTTCTTTCGAACTCCAATTTTAGGTCGTTACCCTGTGGTACCGCGCTCCCGACGTGCTCTTGGGTTCCCGGACGTACAATACGTCCATCGATGTTTGGTCATGCGGTTGTATATTTGCAGAGATGATCTCGGGTGTGCCTCTTTTCCGCGGTCGCGACAACCAAGATCAGTTACTCCACATCATGAGGATCATAGGCACCCCTGACGACCGTGTGCTGA
>JBBPMW010000388.1:0-19342 GCA_038090535.1 Tylopilus alboater | reverse complement strand
TGCCATGACGCTAGTGTTTTTCCATCTCGCTCCGATATTGCAGAATGTTCCTGGGTCACACTGGGATTTCATCTGGGATGTGATCGAGAATAATTTGGAGGTACGTGATGTATGCCTCAAGTTGAACTAGTGTGTGTTCATATTTCGCAGAACTGTTCTCTAGAAGACAGTACAACGTTGACGACGCTTGGAAGGACGTTGAGACTGGTAATGGCGATTGACGATTTAGCACTGACGAACAAGCCTCTTCGCGCAAACTGGGGTGAGAAGAAGGCAACGGTGTTGGGACTTATCAAGGACGTGGTCGTTGTTAACACGGGTGAGTGATCAGTTCATATCTTTGCATAATTATAGGGTTGATGGAGTGCAGTCGCCATGCCCTACTCTAAACCCCGTACGTTATGCCGAGAACTTGCTTTGGCTGTCATCCAAGACATGCCATCTTCAATGATAAACGAGAGGACCTTACGAAATGTGAGGATATGGAATATTCTATTCGATCCTTCGTATCGACAGAAACCTTGCAGATGTGCCACCTAATGGGGGACCAATCTCAGGACGTCCAACGAATGGGCTACCATTTGCTCCACAATGCTGCTCGAAAACTGACGGAGCATTATGTGATCGAGGCTGGTGTCGACACGGAAGACGTGGTGAAACCAGAGTTACCTTCCGAGCTTCTCGCCATATTGCAACAGAGTCTTGGCTCGGGGGAGGCGCTCGACCTAGACGAACAGTCAATCCCGCGCAACAGGGAAGTGTCCGGATACTTGCTCGCATGGATGACCACATTCGACTTGTTTATCGATGCGGTGCGTATGCTCTCGATAACGCTGCAGGCATATGATGTTGACCTCGGACGTAGTCAATGAAAGTTCGTTCGGGTTATTTCAACCACATGCGTAGCCTCGACATCATTTCTCGACATTTCATTCCGAACGTATTTGACGTTCTTGGTTTGTTCATTGGCGGAAAGCAAGTGTTCAAGTTGGACGTGTGGGCTGTCGACGAGTTTCATATGGAAGGTATGTATAGATTTCTCTTGTTTCGAACTGGCGTTCATCCCTGTGGATAGCTTTCGAACCGGAGAGTCCACTGAGCTTGCGATTGCTGGCTGCCCACCTTTATCACCGGGCTCTCCTTACCGTCCCTGCCCTTATCCGTTCCTGGATCTCGGACTGTACTGATAAACAACTACTTACGCGCGTCATCGACTACACGTCATCATACTTCTCCCCAGGTATCATCAAGGCGGAACTGGCGCAGGTTCGGCAGCCAGATACCTCATCCGAACTCTCGACGACAGAGAACCTCACTGTCAAAGTTTCCCCCGCCTCTGGCGAAGTGACGGCGTTGTACATGGTCGACGAGCAGGCTCTCGAGCTCTCCATCCGGATGCCGAGCGACTGGCCTCTGCACAGGCTCGAAGTGAGGGACACCAAGATGGTGGGTGTCTCGGAAGACAAGTGGAGAGCTTGGATACTTGGCGTACAGCAAGTCGTTTGGCAACAGGTGAGCTCGACGACCGCAGCCAGAACCATGACGTGACTCATCCCCGAAAGAATGGCCGCATCGTCGATGGCCTGACATTGTTTACCAAGAACGTGACTCTCCACTTTTCCGGGCAAGTGGAGTGTGCGATATGTTATTCGTATGCTCTAGTCTTCCTCCTCGTCCTGTTCTGTGCTTATCTTTTTACGTTCGTTTTCGCAGCATCATCAGCGTGATGGACGCGAGTCTGCCGCAGAAACCGTGCAAAACGTGCAAGAACCGGTTCCACGCCAGTTGTCTGTACAAGGCAAGTTCATTTCAAGCTATACTTCTACTCCGAGGTCTTGACCACGTGCGGATATGAACAGTGGTTCAAAACGAGCCATTCATCGAGTTGCCCGCTCTGTCGGTCTGACATTTTGTAGGTAATCTGCGTGGTAATACTTGTGTGGATTACACGACGCGAACGTTTGTACCCAATCATATGTAGCGCTACAATCAGAGACACGCTGTATATTCATTCAGAACTGGACACGACTTCTCTTCTTTCCGTGATGGAAACTAGTGTCATGACGCAGATTTTCGATGCGTGGAGTGCCATCGAGGCTTCGGCGGAACTTACACATGGGGCCGGGGTGCAACGTGCAATAGTAATGTGCCCAAGTTGCAGTAATTATGGTAGCGTTCCTGGAGGTGTTTGATCATGACCCGATGTCACGGTGAAACGGTGAAGTGGATGTGTAACCTTATTACCACCGACAGCCGGAGTGGAGAGTTACTCCTTTCCTTCCGATGTGGAATTTTCTACCCCAGGTAACAGGTTTGATGGCTCTCAAGATCGTATATTCGTGACGCAAGTGATGGTAGATCGCTGTACTGTACTGCTCAGGCCGGATTTTCGATCCTTTGACTTAGAATCTTTGTTTATGTATACAAGCGGAAAGAAACCTTCGGCCGTGCTTCGGAGGGACGCAGTTAGACCGCTGTGGCACACTGCCAAACGCGGCACGCTCGACCTGAAGTTTTGTTGTCAACATTACACCTGCCACGGACATCACACCTGCCTCGCGGGAGAGTTAGACAGTGAGCGAAAAACACAGCGAAGAGAGAGGAGCGCTCCTCGCTCACCGGGCCTCAGGCCTTGGCAGGAGAGAGCGTGTGGGTGCCAATCACGGCACGGTCACGACGGCACACTCCGTACGGCACGTGAGATCACTTAGAATCTTTGTTTATGTATATGTAGAGCCAAACAAAGCCAACCCAAATGTAACCCCACATGGCATCCCCGAGATCTCAATGAGACAGACCATCCGTAAATCGTAAATATTTAAATGCTGAGCGCCAAAGTTGCTGTTCACTTTCATCATCATGCTCTCTATTCCTTATCGACACATCTCACAAGGTGCAAAAGAGCAAATGGACTGGAGGACATGTTTCCAAGAGGCAAAATCAGCCTCGTGCATCCTTCCAATGGTGTCACTATGACCGCAACTTACAGCCTTGTAAGGTTAGTCCTCACAGTTTCGGGCTTCGTTTTGTTTACCCAAGTGCTCCAAGATCATGAGTTACAGCCTGCTGTAATGTGACGATGGATCGTGTCTGATCCCGCGGGTCCGATTTTTATCCTCTTCTGGCGTGTTCCTGGCGTGTTTTCCTGAGCCGACCCCATGATGAACTCGGCATAATTGCCATTGTGCTCTGCGTCAGTCTGGTCTCGCCACTCGCCACTCGCCATGCACACGATAGCTCACTGCTAAAGAACCGTTTTATTCATCTTATTGCTTATTGCATATTGCAAGAGCAAGGTTGGCGAGGAACACGACTGATTACGTTTTCGACGAAGTTCGTACCAGCCCGCTGTGTACGCGAGGTTGACAAGAGAGGAAAAACCTGTCGTACGACGCTCATCCGCGGTGTCACATCTGCCTCAAATGGCAGGCATGGGCAGAAGTGGATAAATTAAACTCGTCTTCAAAAGAATGTACGTATGTCGTACATTCTACCTCATCGTCCAATATCTGCCTCGCATTCATTTCGGATAGATACGCAATTGACGGAAATCGGTTTTGACAGCACATGATGAAGGAAAGAAACTCACATTAGACACGCAGGTGAGAGAACGAGGAATCGACAGGGAGAAAAAGGCAATGTTCTCCAACGTTCTTCGCTTGTCTACCTCATATTTGTCGCGACTAGACATACATATTGCCATGGCTACATTCAGGAATTCCTGAAACGCATGGCCGAAGAAGCGACGTATCGCAGGCCACTGTGGACGTGGAACGAATAAAACTAATTGGATCGCAAAGAGCAGAAAGCAAAGCACTCAGACAACAAATTCAAGTGACGTGCAACGTTCAGAGAGCAAATCGAAGTTCAGGGAACGAAACTGATCGAGGGCCGGGCGTCATGTTTAGGAGAAAGGCTGGTCTCATTTCTGTTCTCATGCTGCCAAGTTGGAGTAACCATCTGTTGCGCGATGACGCTCCTGAGCTAATCCAGCATAACTAGCACAAGATTAAGCCAGTCACGGCCCGCAGCGCTACCGCTTAAACGACTCGAACTCGCGACTCGTGATATAAACCGGCGTACGCAACATTGGCAAGACCCTGGAAGGGATAATGACATATCAACCTGAACTATCACTTCCCCGCGGACATGAATTTCCAAATGAGCCGTAAGTTGTAACCAACTGTAGCACTACAGCAAATTCTCGTCAGGCCTTATCGGACTGCTGCGCCCAATTGGGTTGCACAACATCGTCTGGTCGAACTTCACAGCACCATAAGGCTGTTTGTACTCCTGACGGTGCTCGACGGCCCGACCAGTAGGTTACGAAGGCCACAGTCGGGACGAATGTGGATGATACTTTCTGTTTGTCAGAATCCGGTAAAGCTCAACATCCAGCCGCTCTGGCTGAAACAGAACCCGGCTCATGGACCGATTATCGGAACATGCGTGCGGCCTTGGCGTTTGGTAGTACACAATCACGTAGGGGTCTCGAACGGTTGACAACGTGGGACCTACAATATTAAGGGGGAGCAGGATCACGCGGTACACAAACTCCGCCACTGAAGCTTGAAGCCTTGGTTGCTTGCAACCCGTTGCAGAACGATATCACCGTCGGTACTCTCGCTTGAAAGTATCGCCTACGTGAAACTGTTTCAGAGATGTCGATGAGCGTAGCGCAAAATCCAACAAGTGTCACCGCGCCCTCTTCAGCTTCAACATCGCAGTACGCCTTAAGCATCGGACCCTGTTTTACAGTACCGATCAGCAACGCGACCGCACATGAACGGCTGCCCAACAATACCCGCGAGGGCTTTCTCACTGCGAACCCCCTGTCATGTAATTGATCCGTTGAAAGTGGACCCCTTGCGTAACGTATATTAGTTATGGCCAAACAACGACTGCTTATTGGGGTCCCTCGTCGTAATCGCGGTTCCTGATATGAAACATGGTGAGTGTATATAAGATATGTGCCTTAAAGATGTTGTTCCTCTGACCTCCTTCTAGCGGCGTATCTACCTGGTGTCCTGAGATGACTGACCTCAGCGAGCTCAAGGTCGAAGAATTCTCGCAAGTCGAGGATGTTTCGCTCGATGGCGTTGTCTGGAGGAAGATTGATAAACGGGTTCTTCCGTTATGCGCTAGCTTCTTTCTGCTTGGTGCCGTGGTATGTTCTTCAATCCGGTTTCGTGCTCGGTGTACTTGAAGTATGAGCGATGTGTAGGATAGGACCAGCATTGCGAATGCGCGTGTGGCTGGCTTGCAGACATCGCTGGCCTTGTCAAATTATCAGGTACGTCGAGCGCTCTCGGACTCATTCTATTCCCGGCTGATCAATCCATAGTTCACCGTAGCTATAACTCTAACGTGCGTGAATATCTATGATCGTCGGCATTCGCTCACCGTGCACAAGTCTTTATATCACCTCTCAGTTACCGTCGACGTTGCTCTTGAAGGTAAAACACAGCACACTGATAATACGAGTACTCATATTATCATTCGACACTACAGTATATAGGACCTAACCTCATGCTTCCCGGTATAGTCACATTGTGGGGTATAATTACGACCTTTCAAGGTGGGAAATTATCATCATCATCTGTTACCAGACATTTGCTCATGTAAAGTCAAGGATTCGTCAACAACTACTCTGGGTTACTAGCATGTCGATTCTTCCTTGGATTGGTGGAAGGTTCGAATATTCCAGACCATTTTTCTCTCCATTCATCATTTTCCCAGGTGGCCTTCCACCTTGCATTGTTCTTTATCTTTCTTTCTTCTATCCTCGAAAGTGGCTACAGATACGGTACGCACGAAATCAACGTCGTAGTATATTATCTGACGTGTTTACTAGGATTGCGATTTTCTTCTCCTCAGCAGCGTTGGCGAGCGCTTTCTCTGGATTGTTGGCCGCCGCTATTGACCAGCTTGATGGAAAGGGTGGTAAGCCCGGGTGGGCCTGGATATTCATTCTGGTATGTTGTACACCGACGGTTTCGAGAAATGACATTCATAGGTCTTGACAGGAAGGCATGTTTACTGTCGTCTTTGGCACGATCTCTTTTTTCGTCCTTCCTCGCTCGCCCGAAACAGCGCGTTTCTTGACGGAGAAAGAACGGACATATGTCATTTCTGCCCTGAAATACGCCGGTTCTGTCTCAGAGGACGATGGCAAGGACGGATTTAGTTGGACAGAGGTCGTTGGAGCGGCCAAGTCGCCACATGTCTGGTTCCTCACTGTCATGGCCTTCTTCAGTGGTAATATCCATTCGCTCTCGATTTCAACTTGATTGACAATAGTCCCACCAGGCGCGCTAGTGCTTGGTCTGGCTTAGTGAGCTTGGTCTATCGGTCTCTTTTTCCGACGCTGACAGCCATCGCGGTAGCTTTGAACCGACAATCGTTGCTGGTCTCGGATATACGGGTAACCAAGCTCAACTCATGACCGTCCCACCATTTGCTGTCGCCTTTGTTCGTGAGTATATTCAGAAACTGAACAATTCTGCCGTTTGTTCATATCGCTATAATGAGATAAGTGTCCATGATCTCTGCCGTCGTGTCGGATCGCTACCAGTGTCGTGGATACACCGCGATATTTTTTTGTCTTCTGGAGGTGATCGGATTCACAATGTTTTACGGTATGTTGAAACCATTCAAGAAAGGGTGTCTCTCTGATAGATGCGCATACCAGCGAGCACATCGAACCACTTTCGCTATGCTGCCATTTTCTTCGCACTCACTGGCGCGTTTTGCTCGGTGCCCCCATTGAATGCGTGGATAGCGAACAACAGCGCACCCCACACTCGACGGGCAACAGCTGTGGCCATGATGTTCATCGTGGCCGAACTGGGTGGTATCCTCGCTACTTGGCTCCTTGGATCTCTGTCTTCTGCCCCAAACTACACGGCGGCGGCGATCACGTTTATCGTTATGTCTGTTTGTATGGTGGTCTTGTCAAGCGCTAACCTGGTGTACCTGTCGCGAGAGAACAGACTGAAAGCAGAGAGGAGACAGAGGATGAGGAAGGAAGAAGAACCGAGTGGCCTTGGAGACCGCAGTGCGTGGTTTATATATAGTCTGTAGATCGTGAGCTCGTGCCATACAGGGTATGGTGTGGTGTGTATGGTTCAAAAAAAACCCCCGAATGTACCATGAGGGACACGGTCATTGATGTTTGTACATTTTCACTATGACTATACTTTTTGTTCAAGTCAACATTCTGAAGGCATGATGGCCCAGCACGTTCGTCTCCACTTCAAGTTTTTGGTACCCACATATTTTTAACCAGTCTATGATGAACCATCGACATAGCATCCTTTACGTACACCTACCTTGCTTGCATCGCATGTTCGGTAAGGGTTCGACGTCTTCGACCACCTCCGAGAGGTTGGACGAAAGCGCTCAGTCTCCAAACGAGTACAATCGGGGGTTTGGCGGGGCAGGGCGTCCTCTGTGACTCGACGAGCTCTGTCTTGGGCTCGGAGACCGAACAGTATGCTGACAAATTGACAAATCGGGACTCGTGCCTTCAAATCTCATCATCTCACGAGACAAGACAATCTTGGACTCGTAGCCATGCTCGAAGCTGGAGCTGGCCGTGCACTGCTCTCAGAAGAGTCGAACTCTGCCGCTAAACGAGGGTTGCGAGGGCACGAGAAATGAACAACATGAGTCAACGATGTCGCCGTCCAGTACCCTGACTGTGCGTTTCGTGGCCTAGCTGCTAGTTTGCTAACTAACTTTCCTGAAGGACGATATACCACTGGATGGACCTTCTTCAGACTCTGCAATGCTCACGGAGGAGAATGAAGAAATGATTATTACGAGTACGAAACTCGTTTCTCTACACAGGTCTGCAAGCATTGCTAATAGCAACATAGGCATCCGGGCAGAAGGTGTCGCTCGTGGCCTTAGACGGGTCTCCGCTGGGTTTTATACCGTGGTGCATCATAGTGGCCTTGAATGTAGAACCGGAAATACGCCTTCGTCCGTAAATCATGATATGGACTTGCCCGATCTCAATGTGAGATCCTCATTCTCCAACTAGGGGCAGTCTTAACAAGCCCATCAGCTCTGTCGGCTACCGTTCGTCTCGAGGTCTATGCATCCTTTGAATTCCAGCCCATGTTGGGTGCTGGAGAACACCTGCGAGAGCCGACAGTTGCCGTGGGGCAACTTTTGGATCGTAGTGAAAAGGTCCTTCGTAAGTGGGACCGAGTTTTGCACACAAGAGTCTGGGTACTCACACCATGGAAGCATTTACCTTCCTCCCAAAGGATGGGGATGTTGTATCCCCGTGTTCATCTATTTCAGTCACTATCAAACGGCGGAACTGCGAGAGCAGTGATCCATCAGCATCGAGGGCCCTCGGCCCTCGTTGTGTAAGTAGATGATTGTATCAACACGATCCTCGTTAATCACTGTACGCCTTAGTCAACCACAGAATCGCGAGGCGAGCTGGAAGATGCAACAAACTAAGGCCACAGCGCTCTCTCGCGTTACCGAAAGCACGGGGGAAAACAGGATCCGGAGCATCCTATTGAAGAGTTTGAGCGGGAGCTCCGTATTTGTCCGCTGGACCATCCTTGTCATGCGGCGGCTCAGTCGAACCTGGCAATGGCGAAATTCATCCTTTGTCAGATCGAGGACACGAATACCCTTCTCCCCCTTAGCTTGTACCGCAATGCACTTGGTGCCCGTCCTGTCGGCCACGTCGACTGTGCTTCTACATTGATCCAACTGGCCGCGGTGCATTTTGCGCGATTGGAGAAGTTGAGGGATGAGGTTGAGGGTGCACTTGCTGAGGAATTGCTACGTGAGGCGACGGAGCTCAGCTCTGCAGAGGGTCACGAACACAGAGCCGCAGCGTTCATGCTCCAACTGCATGCCAGACATAGAGTCGGCGCTGCGCAGCCGGATGACCTATCCTTGGTGGAGCAGGATTCAGCCTCACACTTAAAGGATGAGGACCTGCGGATTTCAAGTGTTCGGTTGTTGGAGCGCTTCGAACGGTTCGGTGATCTGGCCGACCTGGAACAGGCAATCGCAATCTTGAAGGAATTGGTCAGGTCTACTTCGGTTCGGGATGACTGGTACAACACAGGAGTAGGGAATCTCAGGGCGGCGTTATTGCATCGATTCAGGCGTCTTGGAGAGCTGAGTGATCTCGAGGACGTGATTTCGACGATCAAGGATGCAATTGACCTCACTCCTCATGGTCACCCTAACAAGCCCGACTATCTCAGCAACCTTGGCACCTCCCTCCTCACTCGTTTCGAGCGCCTTGTGGAACCGAGTGATCTCGAGGACGCGATTTCGGCGATCAGGGATGCTGTTGCCCTCACTTCTGATGGTCACCCTCACAAGGCCCGCTACCTCAGCAACCTTGGCACCTCCTTCTTTACTCGTTTCGAGTGCCTTGGGGAGCTCAGTGATCTGGAAGAGGCAATTTCAAAGCTCAGGGATGGTGTTGAACTCACTCCTCATGGTCACCTTCACAAGCCCATTTGTGTTAATAACCTCGGCAACTCTTTCATCACCCGTTTCCAGTGCCTCGGGGAGCTGAGTGATCTGAAAGAGGCAATTTCGAAGCTCAGGGATGTTGTTGATCTCACTCCTCATGGTCACCCTGACAAGCCTGGCTATCTCAGCAACCTCGGCAGCTCCTTCGGAGCTCGTTCTGAGCGCCTTAGAGAGCGCAGTGACCTCGAGGTCGCAATTTCCTTATTTCTTCTTGCTGCTTCCGTCGGCCCCATTGAGGTTCGATTTTATGCACCGCAGAAACGGGTACCATGCGCTTGCCATACTTATCCGCCATCATTCTCTCTTCCATGCTTGTTCTGTTTCCATCAATCTCCTCCCTCAACTCGCATGGATTGGCCTCTCTTACACACCGCTATTATAATCTCACACTAGGTGCCGATGTGGTGCGTGAGGCGACAGCAGCAGCGTTAGATTCAGGACTTCTAGAAACCACAGTAGAGTGGCTCGTGCGAGGACGCTCGATTGTTTGAGGGGAGCTGTTTCAGCTTCGCAGCTCTTACGAAGAGTTGTCGTCTGCTCACCCAAATCATGCACGTAGACTTCGGGATCTCTCTACCGCTCTAGACCATGCTAGCGCCACTCGCGAAAGATCTTTGTCTGCACTGTCGGAACTGACTCAAAGTGCAGCGGATCGTGCACCAGAATCGTTGCAACAAGAAGCTGACAGACACCGTGCGCTTGCGATTGAGCAATTGCTCCAGGAGATCCGCAGGTTGCCGGGCTTTGAGGGATTCCTTCTCCACAGACAGTTCTCACAGCTCCGAGCTTCGGCACACGCCGGACCGGTGGTCATACTCAACGCGCTTCGAACACATACTTGGAAACTTGACACGCATTTTTGGTGCCCGACTGGCCCATTCACGTTTCTTCCTATCCATGCAGCTGGTTTCTATGACACCGAGCATTCGCACAAAGTATTTGACTTCGTCGTTTCCTCATACGCCCCTACTCTTACCATTCTTGCGCCGTCACCCAATCCCGTTGTGGCACCTAGCGACAATCTCCGCCTCCCAGTCGTTCGTCAGCCACTCTCAGACGGCCAACTGCAACTTCCAGGTGTGGTTACCGAGCTGGGACACATCAGGACGGTAATCCGAAATTCACCTTCAGCATGCACTAACCTCCTGGGATCCTCTGACGGAACGGTGGAGAAAGTGCTTTCCTTGATGAAAGAGGCAGACTGGGTCCATTCTGCATGCCACGGAATCCAAGACCATGTGGATAGTGGACTTTGTCTCGCAGATCGATGTCGCTTGAAAGTGCGTGACATCGTCGCATTGTCACGCCCCCGTGGTGGGCTTGCCTTTCTCTCCGCATGTCAGACGGCGATGGGAGACGAGCGTCTCTCCGACGAGGCCATCCATATCACAGCAGGAATGTTGTTTGCGGGTTACGGGGGAATCATTGCTACGATGTGGTCGATCAGCGATCGTCTCGCACCCGTTGTGGCAAGGGACGTATACGAACACCTGTTTCGAAACAATACAAGGCCTGATTATCGAGAGGCTGCACTAGCGCTTCACGAAGCTATTTGGAGTGTTCGAGATAGTGGCAAGGCATCGTTCGACGAGTGGGTTCCGTCCATCCATGTAGGTCCTTAGATATGAGTCGGGGGGTATATATGTCTTATACAGTCATGGTATTGCATGCCTCCGAGTCGTCATGTCCATGAATAGATTGACCTACTCGATCACATCCTTATATCGAAGTGTATTATTATCTCGACGATGGTTAATGACTTGCTTGATCGCGTTTGGTCATAAGAATAGATCTCACGAACGTAGTACGTATCAGCTTTGCTGCGCTGGCTCGAGGTCTTGTTTGCATCGTTGCAAGTGTATATACATGTTGTCCAAGTACGCCATGGTTAGATTGCCCCTGTAAAACAGACACATCCCACTGCACAGGTACAGAAGCTGCTGAGGTGAGGTACTTAATTACCATCTTTGGACATTTAACAGCGCTGCCAACACCGAGGAAAGTAAATACATATATAATAAACGCTCGAAACGCCGGAAATCAGAGTCGACCGCACTGCGAATCAGTGTCTATGCATTAAAAAATCGCCGGGGGCAAGCTGTCAGCTCGCCCCCAGCTAGGTCACCAGCCGAGCCGAACGAGCCGTGATTTACCATATATGGACACCACTCGAGGGTTTTACCGACTCACCGAACTTCAACTTCAACTGTACAAAACGCTCATCTATTAATTACTATATTCAACAAGACTTCAACCCTTGGGGCGCAATATGTAGTAAGCCCATATATCTAAGTCACCAGGTCATTGTTTTGTCTGATGTGACCGACAAGCACGGTGTGCTAATGGTGCTATAAGTCTCTGTTTTGACAAGTGCCGGTGAATGACTGTATGGCCGTCATCAAGACGTGCGTTTGGCAGCCTCCGCGTTCGACGGTGGTGTACATCATTACGGTACAACAAAAAAAGCTCTGGCAACTAGCGTTCCACCTTGACAATGTGGAATTGCACGATGGTGCAGGAGGAGCAACACATCTGTGAGTGCTTATCTCGCAGGCCCGGCGTACGACAGTGCCATGGACTTCGTGTCTGGTACCTGCATCGCCATTAAATATCTCTCGAAGTCTGATCCGCTCTAAAGTAAACCTCACAGCCTGCAGGTGCGCCAGCGGAGATGACTCTGTTAACACGGCGAGATCGGACGACTCTAAGACGCCGTACTCACGCATCCGGATCGATACGCGATGAAACATCTACACCCTACCTGTTGGGCGCTATAAACATGAAATCGCCGCCCTTTATACGAGCAGATGGCGAGTCTAGAACCCTGGAATCTGGCACTCCTCTGACCTCCAGCTAGTCTATAATGGATAAGGCTAGGATATGCCAAGGTTATTCCACCGCTTCAAATGACATGAAGGACTTCGACTCGGACGAGCTCAAGCCTGCGGAAGAGGGATTGTGGCAAGCTGAACGTGCTGCGCTGGAGCGCACCGTCTGGAGGAAGCTCGACAGACGGACTCTGCCATTATGCACCAGCTTCTTTTTGCTCGCGTACTTGGTATGTTTGTAGACTCTGTCTCGAGCTCGTACAGACGATGCGTAGGACAGAACCAACATCGGGAATGCGCGTGTGGCTGGCATGCAGAGATCGTTGGCCATTTCAAATCATCAGGTATGTTGACCGCCAGACGTAATTCACTTCTTGACTCGTTGATTTTCATAGTACGCTGTGGCTCTGAGTATTACTTTTGTGTACGTGGGCAAACCTTTTACAAACCTGCGCATGGGCTCACATGCACCAGTCCTTATATTGCTTCCGAGCTTCCGTCCGCCTTGCTCTTGAAGGTAAATCGCATCACTCTTGACATTACAGCTAGTCACTGACGTCGACACCGCAGTATGTTGGACCCAATCTTCTGCTTCCTACTATGATCACTCTCTGGGGTGTAGCATGCGCCGCACAAGGTGGATGACCGTTATTGTTATCTCGAGACGAGACATTTGCTTATAGGAATTCAAGGGCTCGTAGATAACTATTCAGGGTTGCTGGCATGTCGGTTCTTTCTGGGGTTGATGGAAGGTTCGTATATTCCAAGGCATCATTCTCTCCACTCATCAGCGGGCTAGGTGGACTCTTACCTGGCATTGCTCTCTATCTCTCTTCTTTCTATCCTCGGAAGAGGTTACAAATACGGTATACATGAAATCAGCGTCGCGGTACATAATCTAACGTTCATCCTAGGATTGCGATTTTCTTCGCCTCAGCATCATTATCCGGCGCCTTCTCCGGATTGCTGGCCGCTGCTATCGACCAGCTTGATGGAAAGGGTGGTAAGCCCGGGTGGGCCTGGATATTCATTCTGGTACGTTGTGCATCGACCGCCGTGAAGTGGCACTCATTGGGCTTGACAGGAGGGCATATTTACTTTTGTCTTCGGAATGATCTCTTTTTTCCTCATTCCTCGTTCGCCCGAAACGGCGCGTTTCTTGACGGAGAAAGAACGGACATATGTCATTTCCACCCTGAAGCATGCTGGTTCCGTGTCTGAGGACGACGACAAGGACAGCTTCAGCTGGATAGAGGTCGCTAGAACGGCCAAGTCCCTGCATGTATGGCTCCTTGCCATTGTCATCTTCTTCAATGGTAATATCCATAAGCTCTCGATTTCGCTTTGATTGATAACAGTCCTATCAGGCACGATGCTGTTAGGTCTGGCTTTGTGAGCTCGGTCTGTCCATTTCTTGCTACCGCTGACATGACGGCAGCTTCGAGCCAACGATCGTTGCTAGTCTCGGCTATTCAGGCAACCACGCTCAGCTCATGAGTGTACCTCCATTCGCGGCTAGTTTTGCTTGTGCGTATTCCAAGACGATCTGTGATGTACATTCATCACCTCCCAAAAAGTGTCGCTTATCTCGGCCCGTGTATCGGACCGCTACCAGTGTCGTGGATATACCGTGATATTCTTTTCTCTTCTACAACTAATTGGCTTCACCATGTTTTACGGTAGGTTAAAGCCATCTATCAGAAAGCGTCGATGAATTCCTGACAGATGCCACACAGCGAGCACGTCGAGCCACGTCCGCTACGGGTCTCTTTTCTTTTCCATCTCTGGGGCATATGGTGCGGCACCGACATTGATCACGTGGTTGGCGAACAACAGCGCACCGCACGTCCGGCGTGCAACCGCTGTGGCCATGTGCGTCAGCATGGCCCAAGCGGGTGGTATACTTTCCACCTGGCTCCTTGGATCGCTGTTTCCTGGCCCCAACTATACGATGGCGACCATCACGTTCATCGTCATGTCTATCTCCATGCTTGTCATCTCTACCACCAACATGGTGTACCTGTGGCGAGAAAATCGGTTGAAAGCGGAGAGGAGGCAGAGAATGAGGAAGGAAGAGGAGCCGGAGGGCCTTGGAGATCGTAGTGCGTGGTTTATATATAGCCTGTAGATTGGTAGTTCGTGTACAAGTCCTGGGCGTGTATGATATTGGCTCGACGATCCCCTGGATCGACCATACGACGACGCGGGAATCAGCAGTGAGTATGTCGTCGAACGATACGTATGCCTAGAAGGATGTAACCCTTGAATCATTCCGAGGGGCAGACCAGACCGAGGAACGGAAGGGATGTTATGATTCAAGAATGCCTGACACGCTATACAGGGGGCAAAGGGCTTTCCGACCTCGCGCAACGTCTGCGCCTCATCTCGTCCTGGACGTCTAAGTGGTGTCAGTGCTGCCGCTGAGCGCTGAGCAGTGGAGGTCCCAAAGCCGAAATTCACCGACTCCGAGTCGGCACGAAGACTGTCGCACGCGACGCTCTTTGGATCGCCGCCCCAAAAACTACGCAATTAGGACGATCGCGTTCATTGTCCTGTCTATCTGCATGGTGGTCATATTACCGCCAACGCGTGTACCCGTCGCGAGAAAGCCGAGAGGGGATAGGAAATGGGGAAGGAGAACGAGGAAGGAAGAAGAACAGTAGGGGTCCAGAAACCGCCGATGTTGGTAACGCTCCCGTGGCTGGGCTACCTTGGTGATTCAGATAGTGCGCGTCTGCTCGTTTTCCCCAGCTCCGCTGATTAGGAACCAACCCCATTGTACTACCCATGGCAAGCCGGAACCGCAAGACTTCTCCGCACGGCGTACTGGAACTTGTGCCGCCATGGTGGACCATCATGGCGATTTGTATCTTATAAACTCCGGTGCAATGCCACTGCGGAGAACGTGGTATCAAGGGGTTATACGGCCTAGATTGTGTTTGAAACAGTCCAAGGACTTGCGCCGAGGGCCTCTAGATCAGAAGGTTTCTAGGCCGTGGGCTTTGGCCCTGACCCAGGCCTGCCCTTCTAGAATCCCGGACCTTCAACTGTCGACCCAGTTTGGTAGTAGGTGAAGACACTAGTCTGGTGACCAGCCCATTCTAATGAGGCAAGACGCAAGCCGTCGATGGACGTAGTCAACTGAAACCCGGATCGCTTTTGGGGAAAGGGTAACGATGATATCTTGGGAAGAGTGCGCCCGCGAGATGGCCCGTCTAGGCGATCACAGGGAGACACGGAGTCTACACCGATGCACCGTGAGTAATACGCCTGGATTTGCTGGAGAACAACTCGCGTAGATAGTCCATACCGCACTTGGTCTCGAACGCCGCAGTCTCGTTAGATTTTCATATTTGGACCATCGACTCGACTCGAGGTAAGCCGTAGCTACACTATTTACTTGCTAACATTGGGTAGGACTTACACCTCCCATTCTAGTCGTGTTCTCTCACAAGACTCTCTGCCGAGTCATCTGATGCTCCCTATTATAGGGTTAATCTGCCGACTTGTCGCCATTCTGCATGGAAACATTCGGTCACAGACGGTCGCTGTAGATAATCCAAAGACGTCTACACGTCCGCCACGAAGCGCCAGGATCCGCATCCAGTGCATGTCGATATCGTAACGACGCTGTATCCCCGCCGTGTTAAACTTTAAGCAGTTCCGGGCCGAATCACTGAAGGGTTTCCCATATGCCATACACTGTTCGTACTTTGACCCGGACCTCGGCAAGACTTGCGGTGAGTCAGCTCGAAAACGGGGTCAATGAGGGGTAGGGCGAGGGTATGATCGATCTGAGTTGCTGGTCGAGAGATCATTATAGTAAGCAGACGAGGGACCAGCCCGTGCCCCTCGGGCACGCTGGATAATGGATACACAGCTTGTTGGCCATTGTGGAAGCCCGGAAACCAAGGATATGGAAGACACGTTCCATGACCATTCTCTCCATCCTGTGCGGTGGTTGCACTGCATGTAAGCCAGCCGCATCGTACCTTGAGGCTGGCGTTGCCAGTGGCACGGTGGCCGCGATGACGAGAAATTACACACGGACGCGGACGCTGGCGGGAAAAAGAGACAAAGTTTGACTCTGTGAGCTGAAATGGAAGTGGGTCGATGTAATGGATCTGCCACATGTACAAGCGCTTTCGGGTGTATCGGATGGCACGGGAGTTGACCCGACTTCCGACTTGCGCATGTGTTCGGTGCAAGACGTTCCCTATAAAACCCACCCCTCTGTACGCCCATCTCCTATGTAACATCTCCGTCATGTCCGCTCCCTCGGTGTCCTTTGCGCCCACCCCCGCCGTGCTGTCCAAGCAGTGGGACGCCAGCCAAGACCCCACCTTTGCGTTTGCGAAGCTGCAGCGCGACGTCTGTCTCGTACAACGTGCGTCACTGACTCACACCACACCGTGATGCACCATGTCTGATGTTCGCCTGCAGTCGTCGGACAGACGACCATAGATCCATCGGGCACACCCCTGCTCGACATCCATGTCTTTCGACACGAATTCGTGTCCATATTTCGCTATTCTCACTCGGCATGCGTTCATCCGCTCGAGCTTAGGGTGCTCAAACCCCTCGAAGATCATGCCATCCGCTACGAGCCAGACAATGGCACCGTCTTTCTCGCGAAAGACCTCATGGCGCACCTAAAGCGCATTTTGGACGCCAGTGCCGCGTTCAACAGGACCGGAAGGCGTACGGCACCGCGGAGATGATCTCCTAAATATATATTCGTCAGGGATGCTTGCACTCGGTTCCATATCGTACCCTATTTATTCATCTCCACCCTAGTTCTAAGCAAGTGTACATTACCATTCGCAACGCAGCAGATTTACACTACGTACTCCCAATTCGTTATAGCCACATACGCAACAATATCACACACTGCTCTATCCTCGTAGCATCACAAGATCATTTGCATCATCTATTAAATTGACGACACGGCATCTCACCAAGCTTCCGATCCTGATGTCATCGTCCTTTGGAAATGCTCCACCCACACACTTGACGGTATGATGCGCCCTTGTCTCTTCGCCCTCCAAGAACCGACACATGGTATCGACCGTTCGGTGAACGATATGCCAAGGGTCGGTAGCAAGACCGATCCACTTGTTAACGTGGTCCGGCAAGATCAGAAAGACGTCACTGAACGACGGATGCGTCGCTCCCGCTGTACATCGAGGCACCTCGTTACTTGTAGCGCTTAACCAGCACGTCCATACCTACATATGACGTATATCGCATGCGTTTCCGCACATGGCGCGATCGCGAGCAGTTTTGCAAACTCGTCCCCAGTCGCGTACTCTTCAGAGTTGATGGCAAGAAGAGGCATCGAAATTGTCTTGTCCCAAGGGTCCAACCCTATTTGCGAGGATAAGCCCGAAGAGGTAGTAATACGCGAGGTAACGCACGCTGCATAGCAGGGTCAAACGCAATCACATGGCTAAAGTCGAAGCGACGATCCGCGGCGGCGGCTATCTAGCATGCAATGTCGTAAACACGAACGCACAAGAGTCGTTCAGACACCTTACAGCTAAACTTCCCCCAAACGAGTGACCCGCGACGATAGGCTTCGCCACCTCCATCGCGTGCCAGCCCTCCCACTCGCACGGCGAAGACGTCCGTCCGGTCGAAACAAGGCCTTGTCCCCGTGCCAGTCGCTGTAACGCTTGAAGCGCGCCCTCGACTTCAGCCAGCCGAACAGCCAACTGAACGTGTCGAAGGGTCGTGTCGTCCATGGGCTGTTCTTCGACGTCTGTCCACCTACATCCAAGTCAGACGTGCCTCTCCACATCCTGACGCACTCACTCGAGGTCGGTCCAGTTCAACCAATACAAATCTTTCGTTTCCCCGCGTTCGTTGGTCACCCGCACGCTCGGACCCGTACCGTCGCGGTGTTCGATCGCTGCGACGACATACCCGCGCGACGCCAACTCCCCGCAGATCGCCGACTGTCGACGTCAGCCACGCGTCTCACCTCCGAAGCCGCACGCAAACGCAGCACGCACGTTCATCAACTGCGAACAACCCGCACCGTGGCTAAACAAGACGACCCGCCGCTTGGTCGACCCAGGCGGCACCTTGAACGGTGCATTCCTCTGGCAAGGAAACGTCGTCCCCCAGGTGACAATAGCCACGATGGCATCTATAGCACAGCAGTCAGCCTCGACGGCCCGCTGAGCCTGCATCGAGTCGGACGTACAGACGACGATCTTGTAAACCGGGTTCGACGCCCAGTTCGCCATCATCAGGAGACCGTTCACCGTCTGGACCAACCTGTCCCGATCCGGTCCGCTCAGCAATGCACGTACGGCGCCGGTCGTCGGGAACGTGAACTTACCTAGGGAACCATACGATGGGTGCCACGCGCGTCGTCGTCGGCTCGGTCGGGTAGAAGAGCGTAAACATGATGGTGTCGAGCGTGATGCCGACTGGACCGTCGGGCATGGACCTATGCTTGAAGGTGCCAAAGGTCTGTGTTAGGAGGGGTAGTTCGACGTCTCGGACGCCGACGGAGTAGCGTCCGCTGTAGGCGGGCAAGGTCCTCGAAAAGAGGGCGCCAAATGTTGAGCGTCTTGGAAAGGGTATCTCGGAGGGGTCGCCATCAGTCCAGTCATGCATAATGGTGGGCTAAACGAGAAAGCGGCACGAGGACCATCGAGCCTCGGCACAACTTTCAAAGCGGCTGATCGGTGAAAGTGGGTATGACCGACCGTGAGAGGTTGCTTCCTTTTCTGGAACCTCAATAAACTCCTAATTCATATGTAGCCCCTAATTGCGGGTTGTGTCGCTGGACGCCAAAAAAAATCAAATTTCATTGCACGCACGGGTCTACCGAACTCCAACTTTCATCTACGCATTCAGCCCGTCCTCCGCCTCCCGCACTTTCACCTCCCTCTCCCGTCCTCCATCCCACCGCCTCTCTAATGCCCTCAATACCGCATACGCCAGTGCCGCAACCACGAACCCAACATAGACACCACAAT
>JBBPMW010000387.1:0-19345 GCA_038090535.1 Tylopilus alboater | reverse complement strand
TCCGGTACAAACATGCACATACACATGTATAGTATATAAAGCCATGAATCCACGGCCAAGACTCCCCAGTCTTGTCCTCTTGTAGTCTCCCTTTTTCACTGGAGCCTAGCTTGCCCAAGACCCCTTCCTCTCTACTCTCTATTTACACTCGTGACCTAGTCACCCCAAGACGTCCCTAGGCGACTCGCTATCGATTAGTGAGCAAGGCTGTTTCACCCAGAGGCCCAAACAACAGGTTAGATGGTCCACAACAAGACCACTGATGCCATGAACCCACATGCAACATGTGCAAGGCTCATGAGGCCAGTGGGCACATGCAGAACCCACCAGATGAGTCAGAAACTGTGTTGCAAGTTAGAATGCTGCTGAGTGAAGATGCATTGGGCAGTGAGGTCCAGGAAGTGGCCATAAGCCACAACACAATGACAGGTGACAACATTGAGAGTGGTGAGGCTATCAATGAAGGTGTTATGTAAGACATACTTCTACGTTGAATCGCTAATTAGCTGTCTCAAGGAAGGTACTCACGAAGAGACACAACGTCCTTGATAGGCTCAAAGGTGACGAGAACTTAGAGGAAGTTCCGGAGGGATGATTCAAGATGCAGAGATATGCTGTGATTGTGTAGATCAAGAATGAAGACTACTATACATGCAGCGCGGTATATAAAGGATTCAGAAGCTGTAGTTGACTAAGCAAGAATCCGATAGAAAGTAATAGAAGGATGATGCAAGCCCCATGGGAAGCGGAGCTTGTAGGAGAATGCTGTCCGTGAACAAAGGAAGAAGATAGCAGGAATAGACCATTTCCTACCGGTAGGATTTAGAAGAGCAGAATAGGAACGGCTAGGAGTTAAGCGGAAGAAAGAGGAAAGAGGTAGGTCCAAGCAATAACAAGTGATGGTTATAGCTAGTATGAAGAATGCTAGAGAAGATAAGGCGAGTGGTGCAAACGGAAAGAAGGAAGAAAGTACTACCCAAGTAGATGATCATAACAGAAGGTTGTTGAGTGCATGAGCACATCAATGACAAAACTGGTCAGGTGGACACCATAATGACAACACTAGACACACCCCAGAGCATGCTGCTCATGGGGGAGTGCACAGGTCAAATGAGCAGTGGCAGCACAGAATGAACCACATGTGAGACAGACCAACTAACAGAGATCAGCACAAGCACACAGAGTGCATTGTGTGACCATACAGACAATACCAAGGCCACTCAGAATCAAGGTGAGACACCACCAGTGATGACCAGTGTGAGTGCAAGGAGCACATCATGTGACCAACCAGATATCAATAGCAGTATGATAGACCCAGCCAGACCATCAGAGGACCCTGCAGATATGCTGGGCAACAATAAACATCGTCCAGATACACCTACAGAGCCATCTGACAAGCCTGAGGGCATAAAAGATCAAGGTGGTGAGATGAGGGCTGAGATGAAGGTATTGAGGACATTGAGAGGGTGTATAGAGGGCATGGGTGAAGACAGCAATGACAAGCATCAACCACAGAGGCCCAATGAGCCACTTGATGAGGCACCAGACCCTGCAGACATTGAGGTCAAGCCAGGTGGCAAGACCATGACCGACTGAACTGGTTGTGTCACACTTGAATATGCAGACACAGGGGTTGATGGCAAGGTCATAAGGGTGTGCCAAGGTATGCAGGATGAGGAGAACAGAGTCATGATGTGCTGAAACGAGTCAGTCACAGGTGAGAGAGCTAGTGTGGACATGCACACACGACCAGCATCAGGAGCTAACAGAAATGATCAGCACAACTCAACAGTCAATGACAATGTACTGCAGATATCCCCAGAGCCTCCACCACCACCTAATGAGCCAGCAAACTGAGGGAACAAACATACCCCTGAGCATCAAGCTTGAGGGGGAGTGGGGTGGATATATAAGCATGCTATATCAAGTTAGAGGACCAAGAGGCCATCTGGGCAAGCAGGTCAAGTTGGAAGCTGTCGAGGGCTGTTGGACATGCCAGATAGACACAGATGGCATCCAAAGAGGTGGTAGATGAGGCTGGATGGATGGCACAACAAATGCACCATGCCATGACTCAAAATGAGTCAAGATAGAGGCACTAGCTAGGTACCAGGCAAGTCAGCATGAGCAGCAAAAGTGCTCAACAACGGATGTACCTGGGCCATCCAGACCACCACCCAGTCACCACAGACTGTCTACTGACCACCTAGACCCACCATGTCGCTGAGGACAACTCAAAATGAGACCTAGAGTGTTAGTACTGGTAGGACCACTTACCAGGTCGCTGTATCAGGACCATAAAGGATGGGGGAGCATTTCTAGGGCATGATATGCAAAGACGGACATTCTAGAGTCAATTAAGGTTGAACTGTGCACTTGGACAGCAGGACACCATTAGCCAAGCCATGACTTACCATATCAGGTAACTGCTTGAGTGTAGCATCATGCGACTATGACACTACATCCATGGACACAATACAAGTCATTTTAATCAAGACTTTGGTATATTTCATTTGATTCTTTTCTTCTTTGGTTAGATCAAACTTTTAGAGCTAATACTTAGCCTCTCATGTTTGAGGGGGAGTGTTGGAATTGATTCCATATTTGGTATCTACTGATTACATAAGCATTAGCTACATTGCACCACTCTACCTTTAGTTTTACTTAGTAACTACTGAGTATTCTACATGGAGGGCCATGCATATATATGGGCAGGCCTGACAGAATGTAATGGCAATATATGGGTGGGCCCAAGAAAATACAATGGGGGGCTATGCACAATATATGGATGGGCCTGACAGAATGTAATGGCAATATATGGGCAGGCTGGAGAAAATACAATGGGGGACCATGTATAATATATGGGTGGGCCTGAGAAAATGTGATAGAAGGTATATGCAATACATGAGTGGGCCCAACAAAATACAATGGGGGCCATGGACAATATATGGGTGGGCCCAACAGAATATAATGGGAGATATATGCAATACATGAGTGGGTCCAACAGAATGTAATGGGGACAACTTACAACATATAGATGGGCCTGATAAAATATAGCAGGAGGTATATATAATACATGAGTGGGCCTGAGAAAATACAATGGGGGCCATGTACAATATATGGGTGGGCCTGACAAAATATGATGGGAGGTATATGCAATAGATGAGTGGACTTGACAAAATGTAATGGGGGCAACTTACAACATACAGATGGGCCTGAGAAAATACAATGGAGGCCATGGACAATATATGGGTGGACTCAATAAAATATGGCAGGAGGTATATATACATGAGCAGGTCTGACAAAATGTAATGGGGGCAACTTACAACATACAGATGGGCCTGAGAAAATATAATGGACACCATGTGCAATATATGGGCAGGCCCAACAAAATATGGTGGAAGGTATATACAATACATGAGCAGGCCTGACAAAATGTAATTGGGGCACCTTACAATATACAGAGGGTCCAAGAAAATACAATGGCTATTTTATTTTAAAGAAAACATCCATGAAAATGCAAGTTGCAGCCAGCATGAGCAGCTATGAAACCCAGATGGCCAGTGAGGAGGTTGACAAGATGACCACTGATGCTGCAAACCTAAACACAATGGGCACTGGACCAACAGATCCAGCAGACAGGTCACACAGACCTTCACTGGTCAAGTCAAAGACCATGCAGCTGATACAGATGCCACATGACATGAAATCAAGTGACCCACCATAATAACACCAGACATATCCCAGAGCATGCTGCTCAAAGGGAAGTGAGACCCTGTGAATGCAATAGACAACAATGAACATTGTCCAGATGCACCCACAGAGCTGTTCAGCAAGCTTCAGGGCATGAGAGGACAAGGCAGCAAGGTATGGGCCATGTTAAGGACATAATAATCTATTTTTTTACTGACAATTCATGCTCAGAATTGACTTCACTTGGCACAATAAGACCTGAAAATCATGGACTCCATCATTTGAGCAACCTTCTTACAGGTTGCATGAAAATTAGCACCAAGCATGAAGTCATGTTCCCTTCAGGCAGATGACCCTCACTCAGTAGACGTGTACAACTCAGATATTCCACAGAACTAATAAGGGATCAAGGATCCAGGCCCAAAAAGCCTTGTTGTACCAGTAGGAGAGTGGGAACTAATCCTGATATTTTGTCCTTCATTTCACACACAAAGACATTTGCTCAGTACTATACTCCTAGCTCAGGATCTGTGAGCACCTGTATATCAACCAAAAGCCTGGGGCTCTGGCTGGTGCTTTGTAATAGGAAGACTGAATAGGCGCAGTTTCTTTCTTCAACTCTCTCTTTCATGAGTTAGACTCAATACTAACATTTCCCATGGAGTTTTCACAGACTTGCATATGTGGGCAGTCTTTTTCAGACATAGCTGTGTTTACAAAACATGGCAAGATCTGCAAGATCTGCAAGAAATGCCTGGCCTCTGCATTGGCAAAGATTTAAGACAACCATCACAGAAAGAAAGCATGCTTAGGATCTAGTGAATGAGAAATCCTGTCACAGGATTATGCAGAGGGTGGTCCCTGCAAGCTAGCTGAGATGCCTCCAACTGAATCCTAGGACAGCAGGAGTGATGCTGTACAGGTGAGAATGGAGCCCAGAAGTGGAACTAATGACCTCTTATAATGATGATCTTCTGTTGTCATTGCGCTGTAGCAGCTGGGAAAGTCATCATTTGCCATGACAATTCAGAGATATGCTCCTGGAGCCTTGCATGGCTCTCCCTCCTCTTGACATGGCTCTTCCTTTTTAGGATCTGCAGATCGATACTTCCCCTGCCTGGCTTGATGTCTTACCCTTTGAAAACTTGCATACTACAGCTTCAGTAATCCCTACCATTCATCTCCGGTTTACCACTCAGCTGAATTCTTTTGGATTATATCATATTTACAATGAGCGGACACCACCTATTTCTGATCCTGACAACTACTCAAGTAATGATCATGCTATCTCCTGGACACCACCTACATCTGATCCTGACAACCACCCACATGATGGTCATGTCATTCCTAAAGGTCAGTACATGCCATATCCAAACAAAAGTTCCTTCCTACTGGGTGAGTGATACTGGAATCAAGTGTCACAAATTTCTGAGGGCCATGATAATGCCGGCACCTTACAACGTCAGAGGTTACATAACAAGTACCTTAGAATGGGCATGATAATGGAATTAGATAAGATACCAGAGTCCCCTTCCATTGGTCGGGTCTTGCCGGGACGACAGTGACAGTATGTGCCTGAGAATGCCATTTTGATGACATGCGTATGCCTGCAGGCATACAGGGGTTCCTCAGCTCTCATCACTCTTCCTCTCAGGTCTCGTTTTCTTTTCCTCCACCATGGCGCCCTTGCATCCATCTATAAGTGCCCACAATACCCACGACGAGGCTGTTACTGGCCTGAAGGCATGTTCTATCTGCGACAAGAAGTTCAAATTGCGAGGATTGTTATCTCACGAAACGAGTTGCAAGAGGCGGAAGGAACAAGAGGAAAACCACTTGCTGGCTGCACGTCGTTACGAGGAGTCTCAGAAAGGTATGGTTTCTTTCTGAAGAACTCTTAGTATTTAAATTAATTCCTTCCAGCGGCAAGATGCCATGCAGCAATGACTCAGACCATCGTATCGGGAATCCCTCACCCAGAACCATCCCCTTCCTTCCAATTTGACGATGGTGAGTTTTTCTTGTCGTGGATTCCGACTTTGGTTCATGATTATCGTATTACCTATAGACCCTGGGCCTGGTCCCAATCCTGGACCATCGAATGAGCCACTCCTTTCAAGTTGGGAGCCTGTTGACGGGCTGCAAGAGGAGGAACAAGGTGCATGCTTAACCCACCTTGTGCACACGTCATTCTAATAACGATCTGAATCTTATTCACAGCTGCACCCAGCGTCAACAGCTCAATGCGGTCCCAGGCGCAATCGCAATCCAACAACAACCAACCTGCTGAGTACAAGACCGAATTCCATCCCCGCAGTCAGCGGGAAACTCTCTATCAATCCTACGAAGACTTCCGAGCGCAAGGAAGAGCCTCCCGCAGCGTTGTGGACCCTACTCCCTGAAATCCATTCCGTACTGCTGCCGACTTTGAGTTTGCGGAGGTTGCGCTTGATGCGTCACTAAACAAACGACAGGTTGAGCTATTGCTCAACCTTATTTCTCGTGTTTCCCGAGGCGATGCTCAGGTCACGCTGAAGAACGACGCAGAACTTCATAAGACATGCGATGCGGCTGGACAGGTGCTCACCCCTGTATGTATGTGTTTCCTTGACAATATCTCTTCGACTTCCTTCTTATGTTCTCTTCTTTAATGTCAGTTCTCCAAACATGAGATCACCGTTCCCTACAAAAAGGAGGAGAGGTTGTACGAGGTTCATACACGCCCCGTGTGGCAGTGGGCCCTCGATCTCCTCCAAAACCCATTACTTGCTCCTCACTTCGAGTGGGATGCCCAACGTCTCTTCAAATGCAATGCTGCTGGGGAGTTTGACCATTTTTATGACGAACCATGGACTGGAGATAGCTGGTGGGATATCCAAGTGTGTACTCTTTGTTCGATTGTACTACTTAGTTGTGTTGAATCTGTTGTATTATCAATATCAGACGAGTTTGCCCCGCAACCTCAACAACGCGGTACCATTCGGCTTGATCCTATATGCCGACAAATCAAATTTATCCAGTTTCGGCACAGTCAAGGGGTACCCTGTGGTCGTGCGTTGCGCAAACTTACCAGTTGAGATACAGAATAGCCAACAGATAGGAGGTGGTACTGTTGTGGGATGGCTTCCGATCGTAAGTCCGTGACTTCAACTATACCACAAACACATAATAGAGCATCCGTGGCCAGGTTGAGGAAGATCCTGAGGAAGAGGGAAAGCTTGGCTATACGAACCTCAAGAGTGTCATCTGGCACGAAGCTTTCTTCAAACTGCTTGATGAGATCATCCTATATTCGGGTACTGGATATGCGTATACTTCACCTTATGACAAGATCATGCGCTGGCTATTCCCAGTGATACTAATCCTCTCAGCGGACTATGAAGAGCAGTAAGTTCCATGTCGTTGACAATGCTTCCCACTTACACAGTATTATAGATGCATGATGTCTCTTATTCGTGGTCGTGGTGGAAAATGCCCCTGCCCTGTCTGCTTAGTTCCGAAGGAGCATCTCCATGACCTTTCTCAAGTGTTTAATCTGCGTTCACACGACGAAGGCGAGAGTGCACTGCGGCTTCACGTACAAAACCGAGCTGCAGGTGAAGAACGTCTCAAGGAGCTTGGGTTACGCCCAGTTTCTGTGAGTCAACCTGATGGTTTCCTATGTGAAGTATGGCTAATAATATTGGCTTCTCGGGACTAGAACGTCTTCTGGCTTGTCCGCCATTCATGTCTCCACCGAGCCATAAGCTTCGACCGCCTTCACTATTTCCATGGAGGCCTATGGGGCCACCATATATGGCTGGAGATAAAGAAAATCCTCAGTTTTCTCGGACGCAGCGAACAAGGTATTCTAGAGAAATAGTGCGTATTAATATTAATCTCGATATTTTCCTTTCTAATAAATTTAAACGTTGGTGTATTATAGCATTGCCGAGTTTCCACGCTGGAGGGGTCTCAGTCACTTTCAAGAAACAATCCTTGTCTCCTTTGCAGACAGCAACAAGCTACAAGACCTTTCTGTGGTACGTTTTCTTCATGTCGGCACCAGCTTATGTCCGACAATCATTAACTTTCATTTCAGCAAGTTTTCTATGCCGCTCTCCATGTTCTGAAAAAAGATGTTACTGCTGAGGGATATAGCATTCTGCAAGTCTTAGCAAGCTACCTTCGACTTGATTCCCTCCTCGGGTTGGACGTCCACACAGAGAGTACTCTAAGGACATTTGAGAAAGAACTACAAGTTTTTGACAAGGCCTTGAAGGTATGTCGTAGTCTGCATTCTCTGAACCTGCATACAGGTGTAGTAAGCTCTCTCCGAGTCTAGGGGTATATTGAAGTGGCTCAGAAGCCTCATGCCATTGAGGGCCTCAAAGTTAACTGGGATTTCCCCAAGGCGCACCTCGCAAAGCATGTCGTCCGGGATATCTGCAACAAAGGTGCTGCGCGTAACTACAGCACCCGCCCGAATGAGGGCATGCATGGTCCATTAAAAGAGGCCTATCAGCTTTGGTCCAACGGCAAGGACGTTGCTGGTCAGGTACGTCGTTGTTCAATTGCTGCATAGATACATAATTAAGGACAATAAAAAATGTAGGTTCTACGTGTCAACCATCACCAGCTTGCCATAATGCTAATCTGCATGCGCATGGACCATGCTAAAGACTCGAGCGTGGAAGACAAGGATTTACAACCTGAAGACACTGAAACGGATGTTGAAGCCAGATCCATCATTGGTCCAGGAGATTGCAGGAACGTCAAGCTGGGTTCAAAGTGTTTACCAACCACACTAGCAGACATGGAGAGCAAGGAGCAGTCTGATCGCTCCTTCGCTCAATTCCGCAAGAGACTCTCTGATTTTCTCAACCGCTCACTCAACGCCTATGGTTTCAACATCCAATCCATGATCTCGCTCACTGCTGACTTCAAAGTAGGTTTTCGTGTTCGCCTCCTGCCACTCTGAGACTTATAATTAATAGATAACTGAATACCGATATATCAAAGTGGGTTATGAGTCCTCCGTCGACTGGAAACTGTCAACCGACCACCTCCGCTGCAACCCCTCGTTTTTTGGTCATCCACGATATGATTTCATACTTTTCCAAGACACCAAAACTGAAACGGCCTTCGCTCGGCTTCTTTTTGTCTTCACGTGCAACATTCCAAATGTGGCTCAAACTTTGGGGTTCGCTTTTGTTCACCCCTACACCGCCAAGACTGGCATTACCCGTTCCATTGACCACGATCTCAACCTTAAGCGTGTGAAGCTTGTTCCTCGTTCCCAGTGCACCTTTATTCCCTTGTGCTCCATCATCCGTGGTGCCATTCTAGTCCCCGATAATGATCACCAGTATGAATACCTTGTTGTCGACCACCTTGACGGAGATATGTATCTCCGTATGAACTCGTGATAGCATGTGTTACGTTCTCAGACAACTTTTCATCTTTTGAGCTAATATTTACACTTCGAGTATCAGGGAATGTGGTGCGGCAAGTGATGATATCAAACTTTGTCCTCTAATTTGTCATCGGTCCACCAGTTTATCTCGTGATAGGGTCTAACATCATGATCAACCCTTACAGTGATTGCTGCAAAAGGAGAGTTGAAACGAGATGACTATGCAGCCACGCTTGAGGCTGTAATGGGCTCTGGACTGTTATCATACTACACGAGTTAATACGCGACTCTCCTGACGTGTTCGCTACAGATTGTGTACTACAGCCGCAAGCTCGCCTTACTACAATTAAAGGTCAGCCCATTTACTGTCGGGATCAAGACAAAGCTCCTGAGTAAAGATACACATTCCAGGCTCAAAGCGATGCTCACCACTACTCTCAATTACGTTGTTGAATCAGAACACCGCTACACTTTGTGTGACGATAGAGGGTATATATGTTTTAATAAAAATGGAATACGCGGTCTGATTACTTGCTTTCCCAGGTCCGAAGGGATATAAATCCCCAGGTAAGTGCCCATCATCCTTCGTCGTGCACCATCTCTCCTCTCTTCACCCCCAGTTAATTTTAAAGTCCTTTTGTGTGATGCTATCCATTCAGCACGATGGCTTCAACTCCGAAGGAGAGAATTTCGACCTTGATGGCAATGACTCCAAGTCTGGCCCTGAGTACGCTGAGGAGGATGACCATTTCCGACGCGTGATGGTTGTTCCTCCTCCCGATGCCGGAATACAGGAGTTACGCAAGGTAAGTACTGTTCCATCTGGTTCGTATTGATTCTCTCATCGTAAATCCCGTCGATTCTAGGCACTTTCCCTTGTGCAGCATGCGTACTCTGAAGCGCGTGAAGAGCTTCGTCATGCCAAACAGGAGCTATCCAAGCTTTCTTCATCGATCCCTGCCAAGAAACGTGGTCGAATCCTTAACAGCTCTGATGCACTCGACGGTCAAATCGTGCAGCAAGCCAAGAAGTATGTAATGCTGCACCACTTCTGGGTGATTGACGGCCTCTTCCCCATTGGTCCAATCCCCCCCATAGATCCTCGCAGTGCGACGTGCTGGGACTCAAACGAGTCGAGGGTCAGTGGTGCTCAGGCAGAACTATACGCCATGATACCTCAGCCTATGCATGAGACCATGGCGACATACAAGCAATATGGCTCTGTCGTATGTATCATTCAATTCACCCTTTCTTGATTTCGTCCTATTGACAGCGACTGTCTACTAGTTTACAAGTGCTCTCAACCAAGAGCGATCAAATATCCTCAAGTCTGTTAAGGAAATGGCCCCCATACACTTTGCGCCCTTTGGTATAGATACTGAGTTGTTTTCCGCCAAGCCTGCCCGCAAGAAGGATGATCCGACCTGCCTACACTTGCTGAAGAAGGATGGGGTTGGGAACTACACGCCGTTTGCTCCCGTCTTGTTCGCGGATCCTGAAAAGATATCAGCAGCGGACTTCTTGAGGAGTCCACTTCTCGCAACGGTAACCTTGTGTCCGCTTGAATTCAAATGGTGTACTGATTAACGTGATATCTCATTAGATTATCCGCACGATCTTGCGTGGCAAGTCGTCTCTCTCAGATCAGAAGCGTGGGCGCCCAAAGGCAAGGGGGGAGAAATTGGGTATCTTGAGCGTCCCTGAAGGCTTAGTAGCCGGTGCAGCGATCATGGTGAGGCATCGTTGTCTTGGTATTCCACGCTTCCAGGTCAGCTCATGGGCTGGAATCTTTAGACCCGCTTTCTATTGTCACACGATCACGAACTCTTGCAAGTTGGTGCACAGACTCAGATCAAATATCTTGAAGACTACAAATTCTATCTCAAGAGGCTGCTCAAACGCAACAAGTGGGCCGTTGATACGATGGACTTCTACAATCGCAGTGTCTTTGGAGACACACGATGTGCTACAGCAGCATCTTCCAATGCTCAAGACGCCGTCCCAGCGCCCCGTACTTGGGAAGATGAAATGCTGGACGCATTGGATAACGATGACCCAACAGCTGCGGAAGCTTCTATTTCATCCCCCATCTCCAGGCCTGCGGAAATACAACGGTCTGAATCCCTGGACCCCTTCGGGTCGCCGCCTCCATCCCCCATCTCTGAGGCCGGCGGTGTTGCCTCCTCCTTTGAAGTCAGTGCGACTTCCAGGACGTCTATGCAGTCCGTTGGAGTCACGGGTAGCATTGAGCTATCGGCAGTGGCGCAGCTTGCAACTGACGTCGCTCAAATGAGTGTGAGTAACGCCAGCGCTGCTATAGCCCAGGTTCCCAAAAACCGCTGAGTCTCCTCCGGAAGGGCAGCGCCTGCTGTTCCAGCATGCCCTTCACAGTCTAAGGTATTACCTATCGAGTCTGGATCATCCACTGGCAACGTACCTGTAGCCAGGCCAGCTCCTGGTCCAGGACCACAGCCTCAGAGGCGTACCACACGTGCGGCAGGGAAGAAGTCTAAAAACTAGTTTTTTCGACTTAGATTGGATCGCATTTTTGTTGTTCTGATCATTGCGATGTGAATGTATATGCCTTATCTTTTTGAATCAGATTCAGACGTGTGAAATTTTCTAAGTCGCAAGTTGCTTCTGATCGTGACAACTCTGATGAGTATCATCGCTCCTGTCCATCTGTCAGTTCTTGCTCCCATCCCTCTACTCCAGCCAACAGACGCATGCAGTTGATTTCTCCAACCTGCCCTAGTTCGTCTTCAATTCCTCCCTCTCTGACCAGCGCTCACCCTATCAGTTATCATTGACGACACTTTAAATTAGACTCTGATTTCCAAATCCAATTCATCTTGCAACTCCACCTGATCTTCGTTCGACATCAATGCCCGGTGTTCGCCATGTTGCTCGATGGGAACCCCAGCTCCCTGGACCTCCCTCTCCACTTCCACCTCTATTGATATTATACCTCTTGTCCAGTTCCAGCCCAAACCCGATGCGCTTCCATTCAGAAGCTCCGTGCCGACCCCACTCCTTTTCAATCGCAAGACCAAGTGTGTTGCTCAGACGCCCACCCTGACAGTAGACCCAGAGTGATATGGTCCAGGTGGCACCTACTTCTCTCGTCTAGTGAGCTTCCAGCGCCACGAGCTTGCTGCGTCTCCAGACAATCCCTTCCGAGACACCCCCAAGGTCTGTGGCAGATCCATCACCATGACGTCCATCTATCCCTGGAAGCCCCCCTCCGTCCTCGACACCGAAAGTCCTCTTTTGAGCGCTCCAAACCCGAGTTCATGCCATGCACTGCTCGCATTCAATGACAGTCACGGCTCTCAATGACGTCTACTCCACCATCTGCACAGCTCAAAGTTCGACTCGATTGCATGAAGGCAAAGAGCACGGTGACATGTACATCGATGAAATAAGTACACTCCGCCTTTAATCCATTGAAAGCCCACCACCGACTCTTCTCGGAACCGGGTCCGTCAATTGGACGCATTGCTTATGTACTACGGTATCATCCACGGTCGTCTTACAACCGTCGGCCGGGAGCTTCAAGTTACCGCTCGTTGCATTGCTCTCCCTAACAGGGCCGAACCTGAGCTCCAAGTCCTGACTTATATGCAGTACTGTATTGACCGCCGCGGCCCGGATAAAGGCGACACATGTGCTTGCGAAACAACTCGGTCAGCAGCTCATTGATAGCACGAGAGGTCCTCAGGCAACCCCCTGTTCACAAAGATGGTAAGGGAATAGGCAAGATCTACCGTTTTCTGCGTACTTAAATTTGTTTCTCAGCGACATTTAACCCTACTGCCCCCCATGCCGAGGTCACAGCGAAAGGCGATATCGTTTACGCCGAGGTCGTTTGCGAAAACGTTCGCAAATTGGAGGCATATTGAAATAGCCAGCAGTGATACTATTTCCACCGTCAATATTCAGAAGGTTCAAGGAGACGTTCTCAAGCTATGGACCGTCGTGGAACCATGGCCTGGAATCAGTCAGGATCAGAAGAACTACATCGAAGCCTTATACGACGGTGTTGTACGTTCTCTCAGGAAAGGTCCAGAGCAAACTCGTACGTGCATGCAAAATTGTCATCCCTCGTCTCAATTCCTCCGACCCCAGGTCTCTGTTGTCACTCCTGTATCTGATGACGGGGTGCCACTGCTACATTTCAAACACAAAGTCGAGGGTAACTAGGAGTATTCAAGCAACCTGACTGGCATTTACCTTGACATCCTGCACGAAATAGAAACCTCAAAGGTCTTCTTTCTGGTGGCGCCCATATTGTCATTAGGCAATATCACGGGTTCAGGTTACCTGCACTACCCCGCTCTTTAAAGTGGTCCTGCAAATCTGCTCGATCCATACACCCCCTCCGCCAACTATATGACTGCTTCCCCCGGTCGTCGCTACACTCCTCCCAACAACGGTATCTCTCCCCCTGCCGTCTACAACCCTAAGTAGTAACAAACTCCCCTCCAGTGGCCTCAGTTCTGGCAGACGCAGCCGCGATAGTGGCACTCACGCTCCCTCTTCTGTGCACAACACTCCGCATGCTTCCGTCCCCCGTTCTCATCACTTCAACCCCACACCCCCCGCTACACGTTCCATGGCAAAGACCCCGAGATGAAAGTTTTGCCACAATGACTCTGATAAGGACGATGACCACTTCTTGGACCAGCCCACGATCACAATTGGAAACACCACTGATGCCTGCCGCGAGACCACCCGAGCCCGTCGTCAGCGCATCGAGTCTGAGCAGAGGTGTTGTTATGAATTTCGCGACGGTCCAGGTTACCACCGACTTGAGGATGCCATGCCCGTCTCAAACCAAAAGTCGAACAAGGTTTCTCCTTGATCACGCTACCGCCCACGTCAAATACCTTGGGATGACTGCACAACAACTTCAGACGAGGCTCCAACAGACTGAGAACAAGGTTCAGCAACTTTGCACGTGAGTATCACCCCACTTCATATCTACAACCTGGTCTCTGAATCACCCTAGGTCTAGCGTTAACAAGGCATTGATGCTTGGTACCGCTGAGCAAAGACATGCTGCTGCCGCCGACGCGATCGCAGCAGTATCACAACAATCTCAGCCAAGTTTTTGATTGTTGGCCTCGTCCCAAACCTCAAACCCCCCCGTGTTGCCAGTTACATTATCTTCCATGGACTATTATTGCCATCATCCAGCATGTCCCCTAGGTTGGCTGGCTACCATCTCCTGGTCGCTTGAAAGGGTGCTGTAAACCATGAATGTTATATCTCATGCCAATTTCAAGTTCGATTTCCTCGCGCTTGGGCCTCAAGGAACTTAACAAGCTTCAAGGTATCATTGACTTGGAGAAAGTCACCATTATCACTGGATTTGCCGAGGTCGGTCCCTAGGGAAGCTCATGCATGAGATGGGAAATGGAAGCGAGGGGGGAGTTCACCATCGAATGTTGCATTGAGATGGCTTGGATTATGGGCTTCATCAAGCACTTTGATGGCCGTCTGAAGAATGGTTCCTTATATGTTGGCTGGGTTGACGCGACTTCCACCTGTGGCTCTAAGTCAAAGTAGAGGAGAGTAATGATGCAATAGGCGTCGACATAGTCCACCTATTAATACATATTACCATATCATTGTAATACTTAACATTGCCCTAAAAGGATAAATCCATAATTAAAACTCCGCTAGAAGGACACTTTAATTATGCTCGGCTAATTTTTACGACTTGACTTCGTACCAGCACCATGAAAACTGGTCACTGTGGTGATAATTTACCTTGTCAATGTCGTGCTGCCTCCCTAGCCATCCCACTCCCACAGATGCCACGTCGACACATGATTCAGATGCACCCTTTCAATGTGAGGGTCTCCACTGCCTTTCGCCAACTCCTTTAAATTAGACTAATCCATTGTCTCGTCGAACCTCCTGGGCCGTCATCGGCAGGGCGCCGGGAAAGGCTGCCTTTGAAGTCCACCTCCCGATGGATGTTCACATTGTCTCATTACACACTGAATCCACAATCCTACCATTTCCCTAGCCATGACTGGCATGTCCTTGGTTAGCATCCTCATTCTGCCTTTCTTATATCTCCGGCTTACATGCTCATCTAGGCTCCAGATGAATGGGTTGTCGAGAACATTCAAGTGCTTCAAATCCTGCTTACATGACCTCATCATTGTCCAGGCTGCTGTTCATGCTGCTTTCCTCCTGTATGTTACTTTCCTTCAAATCTGCGACCAATACATGCTTATCTCTCATGCTAGTATAGGCTGCTCGGTGCTCAGTGTCTTTTGCTTGACCATCTTGTAGAGTCCATTGCTTGCACCTCTTCCTCCCTTGCTTCTTCCCGAACCTTGTTGGCACATCAAATTCATTAGGGATTAGTCTAGTATATGGTATTCCTATGTAGACGGTTCCAATATTATACATTGTACAACTTGAAATATGCATTGCAATTGAGAGCAGAAGAATTAAAATGGTCTTGGTACCATCCTTGGAGGAAGAGATGGATTGTAATGCTGGAGTCTCATTGGCAGGTCGAGTTTGCCATGACAATGTACTATAATTGAAAATTTCCACCATGACAATGACTTATCATGACCTTATCATTGACTATTATGGTATATCATTATCAGTAATGATAATCAAATAAGCGACGGTGATAATGGCCTTATAATGGCCTCATGGAAGTTGATGATGACATGATCACGAAACTTGGATGTCATTGTCATGTCTAAAAATGGGGGGGTGGAAATTTGTGCCTTTTAAGTCATGCCAATGCCTTGGCATGGCTTACGGAAATTTGTGACAAGGGTTTCAGAACTCTCAAAACAGCTCCAGAAGACTATTAGAGATTATCAGCAGGCCAGGATTTCAACTGGAGGACATCAGACAAACGAATTGGAGGGCAGTTGACCGCAACCTGGGCATTTTGGATATGTCTCTCATTAAATCACATAAACAGCATGAGTGGCTTGCCAACAATGCTAGTTGGATGCACACCATGGTGACCATTTTGGTTCCCTTTTCCTGGCATTCCCTTAACCACAGCCCAAAGGCATATACTGCCCATGACTTCTACCACCATTCACTCACCTCCATCATCCATGAGAAAGTGCTCCACATGTCCAACTTGAAGGGCTTTCATTTCAAACTGTACAAGTTGCACTGGCAGTGCCCTGGGGCATGTACTAGTGATGTACAGGTACACAGAGAGATGTATACATCTAAAGCTTTTTTAAAAGCCCATCAGGACCTCCAAAACTCACCTCCAGAACCCAACTGTAACTTACCTCATTGTGTGGTAGCCCTGATGTTCTGGTCCGATGCAACTCAACTCACTTCATTTGGCAATACAAAACTTTGGCCTCTGTACCTATACTTTGGAAATGAATCAAAGTATGACCAATGTCAACCATCCACCAAATTATGCATCCATGCAGCATATTTCCAGACTGTGGGTAATGTCTTATTGCTGATTGAGAACTCAAATGTAATTCACTGACATCAGCTAGTTATCAGACGACTTCAATGACTTTATGTTAGAACAAGTGGGAAGCTGTTCATCAAGCATGATGTTCTATGCACATTGTCATAGAGAGTTCTTCCATGCCAAATGGTTAGAACTACTGGATGATGAATT
Source organism: Tylopilus alboater (assembly GCA_038090535.1). NCBI lineage: Eukaryota > Fungi > Basidiomycota > Agaricomycetes > Boletales > Boletaceae > Tylopilus > Tylopilus alboater. The sequence goes on along the minus strand of JBBPMW010000387.1, from coordinate 2,615 downwards.
TATCGAAGCATATCAACATGGAATCACACTCATGTATGCTGACAGTCTAGCAAGGTGTCTATTTCCACACATACTAACATATTCTGCTGACTATTCTGAAAAGTGAGTTTACTACAAAGGATTTTGATGATATTACTCAAGAAATATAGGGTTCTCATTATGAATATCTGTAATCTTGGGCAACATCCATGCCCTTGATGTCTCACTCCTAAGGACTATATTGAGAATATAGTGAGCGAGCAAGACATGTTACAACAATGACTATTAGCCCATAAGGATAACAAGGAACATAAGCAAAAGGTTCACAGGGCCCATGATCTTATCTACAAGAACAACTATGTTATGGATTCCATTCAAGTAGAGGAACTTCTCAAGGCTAAGTCTCTGGTTTCTACCAAGGTATGACTTTAGACTGCATTACTTATGGTGGTCTCTGACTATGTGCAAAATGCCTTTTCTGTATGCCTTAGTCACCTAGGATTCAATTATTTTGTTATGCTTGTCATTGACCTTTTCCATGAGTTCAAACTTGGAGTGTGAAAATCTTTCTTTATTCACCTTTTCTGAATCATGGATAGCTGTAAAGGTGTTCTGCTTGAGGACCTTGATTGTTAGTGCATACATCATTAGTTTGGGCAACAAGAGAGCAGAATGCTATAAAGACAAGTAGCTACCGCCAAGTGCCTATATTTGGATGAGATACCATATGCCATTTTTGAAGAAATGTGTCAGATCTTAAGAAAATGGCAGTGGGTGATTATGAAGATATTTTACAGGTGAGTCATCTACTCTCTGAATGCAAGGGGTACAGTGTTTAATATATGGGGGTTATAGTATGCAATACTGGTGTTTGCAGGACTTTTGCCTGAACCTCACAATGGCAGAGTCTTGAAGCTTCTTTTTAGACTGAAGCACTGGCATGCACTGGCAAAATTGCACATGCATACTGATGACACACTGCACATCTTGGAATCTATCACAGAAGAGGTTGGTATGGAAATCAAGCAATTCATATCCAAAACTTGCTCTGCATACACTATAAGAGAGTTGAAATGTGAAACTAAGTGCTGTATGAGGGTTGAGGTGCACAAAAATGGTAGAGCCCCAGCATCATGTCCCTTGGACAGTAGTGGTGGTTGATGAACCAAAATGTTGAGCTTGTGTATCTATAAGTTACATGTGTTTAGAGATTATGCTATGCACATCAAATTGTTCAGAATGACAGATTCGTTTTCAACATAGCCAGTATGTTTTTAACATATTTCTTCCCCTCTGTCACCTGATCTTCTTTGATGACTAGGGAGAGCTTGAACACCAAATGTGTAAAGGTCATTTCCATAGGACCAACCAGAATTCCTTCGTATCTCTGTAGAATACTTAGTAGTCACTAAGTAGAACTAAAGGTAAATGGTGCGATGTAAATACTGCTTATGTAATCAGTAGATACCAAATATGGAATAAGAATTCCAACACTCCCCCTCAAACATGAGAGGCTAAGAGAATATCTCTAAGTGTTTACTTCAATGAGCAGAAGATAAATCAAATGGAATATATCAAAAGAAATGATTAAAACAACTTGAATTTCATCCATGGATGTAGTGTTGTGGTTGTGTGATGCTGTGCTTGAGCGGTTACCCAATATGGTGAGTTGCAGCTTGGCTAATTGCATCACACCATCCAAGTGCACTCCTCGATCTCAATCAACTCCAGTAGGCTCATGCTCACATATCATGCCCTGGAAATGCTTCCACATCCTCTATGGTCCATGTACAATGTATGCAGCATGTTTGATGTGCCTGAAACAGTCCTGATGCAGCCATTTGACCTGGTAAGTCAGTTTGGTGTGACTGACTCCTCTAGGACTCATTTTCAGTCGTTCTTGGTGATGTGGCAGGTTTGGGTGGTTGGTAGGATGTCTAGGATCATCATGTGGTTGTGGTTTCCATGCTGACCTGACCTATTATCAGCTAGTGGCCTTGTATCAACTTATTTCAAGTCACAGCACATGCCACTCGTTGCACTGCCCTTACCACTTCATCTTCCACCTCCTTGGATTCCATCTGCATTGGTTTGGCACCTTCAATCATGTCCGACACCTCTCGACATGTTCCACTCAACCTGCTTACCCATAAGCCCTCCTGGCTCTCTATTTCGATATTATGTGCTCAGATCAACTTTGCATGTGTTTCCAACAGTCATGGGATGTTCCTCATTGCATTACAGTTGAGTAACAATGGAATATCTTTTTTGGACTTATCATTTTTCTTTTGCTAGATCTTATCTTTTTTTATCTTATCTTTGCACCAGATCTATGATCTGCCATATGCCTAAACACAGGTTCACTTCCATCTCACCCTGTGCATGGCCACTTCACATTTTCACTCTTCCATTCTGCCACCACCTTGTGGTTGCCTCATGCCTTTCATTAGCTGCCACATTCTCATATTAGGCTGTGTCTGCTTCTCTTCCATTCTATGGCTATGTTCCCATGCTTTGTACATGCTTCCTACATTCGTAGTCTGCATTATCTTCTTTATTTAGTAGTTATTAGCTAGATCCGATACAAACATATGTACATATCCATGTAGTATATAAGCCATGAATGCATGGCCAAG
>JBBPMW010000386.1:0-19355 GCA_038090535.1 Tylopilus alboater | reverse complement strand
GCTGCACCTCTGCATTCAATCTCTGGAGAGCTCGGATAACATCCGAATCCGAGGATTTATCTGCGGTGTTGAGGAAGCTATTCGAGCTTTCCAGGTCTCTCGATTGCGCTTCCAAGCGCTTCTGGAGTTCGGCGATTCGAGAGTGGGACTCGGCGAGATCTCGTCTAAGTTTCTTAATTTCCTGAGATTCCCTCATGTTCTGCTCTGAGTCCTTGGCGTCCGCTGACATCTGTTGCTTGCCTTCTTCCTTTTCAAACTGCGTGGTCTGTGAGTGAAGGGGTTCGTCGTGAATCGAATTGGACAAGGCCAGCTGCGCTACGCTCGCTATGACGATCGGGTCATTTACCCCGGGATATCTGCGCCTGAAACGAGGGATTGCACCGTTGAAGGAGCGGATTGTATAAGTCTTTGCACGCTGTATCTTGTCGCGGACCCTACCCGGAGCGTTCCTTCCTTCCTCTTCGATATTGACCATGCCGGCTAGGGATGAATAAGACTGTTTTTGAACAAAGTTTAGACACGATTTTTATCGCAAAAACGGTTGAATCTACCTTGGGCATAGCAGATCTTTCGCATTCCGTTTGTGTAGCCCCAATATCCGGTTGCTGGACACCGCCAGTCGTGTCCTTGGATGTGGAAGCTACGCGCTTATCGACATTGTTGGGTGGGGAGACATTATTGTCATGTTCTGCTGTAAGCTCGTCGGCTACGTTGACCCAGGAGGAGGCATACTGCTTGTCTCCTCCGTGATCGGCGTTAAATATGTGTGAATGGGACTGTGATTAGAAAAGGGCGGTGAGATTGCGTCCTTGCCCTCTGCATGCGCTTGGTGCCGTACCGTACTGTTATCTAACACCTCTGTCTTCCTGGGCTCCTGGTCTATAGGTCGGAAATGCTGCCATCGTTGAGACCCTAGATGTCGTCTGACACTCAGGCGTCTGACAAACGCCATTGCCAGCCTGAACTAAGGTAAGAATCATATATAGATTCCCCGGGACGCACACCTTTTCTGAGAACCGGTGGATTCAGTACATACAGGGCCCGACATTGTATCAATCGCCCTGACAAAGTGGGGGATAGGAAGTAATGTGGTGTTATGGTGTTTTGGTCGTATCCAGGTTGTTAACCAAGCCAACACCCAGATGGAGTGCGGGACGAAGAGAGAAACTGGGCTGGCAGACGACACATACGTGAGGCATGTGGCCCTGGCACTGCATGCCCTGCGTGGAATCCTCTTACTTTCCGAATTATGCAGAAGTTCCATGGCATTCCTTCGAGTGTTATCGACGCGTCGTGAGAGTAGTATGCTGATAGGGTGGAACCCAACACAATTTGCATCAAGTTCAAGCGGAGGTTTCAAATTTTTTCTGGCAACCATGTCCTCGAACTGGTGCTTAGGGCATACGAAAACGGACAATGCAACGTCACACCAAAGTGTCATTCCAGGAGCAAATACCATGCCGCATTGCCAACTCCGAGTCGCGATGTCGGGACATCGATGTGCCATGTTCGGTTCGCATTTCAAAAGTAGCGGGCTGCCGGGTACAATCTTGTAGTACACCATGCGCGGTCCTCGTGTCAAACCGGTGGCATCGGGCGGACCCGGATTGTTGATTTAGTGATGGGATATTGTACATACCTCGGAATGACCCGAAACTCTCGGTCCAGGAAAGCACGCCTTGTACGCATGGCACGTAGCCCGCAGGATAAATGGAGCACTGATTTGTCCTTACCAAATGTTCCTGTGTTCATTGTCGGACCTTCTCTTCGAATTTGTAAACTGGGCTCCAGATGATGTTGACTGCGTGTTCAGCCCACGGATCCACTCACCTCATGTGAAACAATGCCTTCAATGATGTCACGGTTACAGGAAGTCTACTGAAAGTCTGGCAATGAATGTGCTAACGTGGGGGATCTCGACGGACCGTAGCTTCGTCCTGAGTGCCTGAGATGACGGTGTGGGAAATGGATTAATCACTGATCTATCTACCCGACGGATCTTATATACGGTCTGAATTTCAAAGTTTACCATATATAGATATGGTGTATTCACTCCGACTTATCGGCCGGATCGGCATACCTTAGGGCCGCGGCTTGCTTGGTCCGTGCACTCGGCGTGCGTGTAGTGGCTTTCCCGGAGAAACCCCACCCACTAATGGAGTCCGTTGAACGAATGGTAATTCAAATCTCCCTGGTGCAGACTGTGTCATGTACTAGCGCCTGGCCGGCCAATTCCCTCTCACCACCCGCTGGTGGCTGGCATCTCCACTTAGCAGCCAGCATGTTCCCATGGAGGTTTTAGCGCCTCTTATCGCCAGGTTCCTACACGCACGCACGTTCGTTCATTCTCCTGCCTGCCGCCGTCTGCACCATACCACAACTTTCTCATCGAGCCGTCACACGAGTTCGTGCTCTCCTATGTTGTCGGCAACCGAGTCCCGGTTCGACTCGGTCCGAATCGATCGGCTTTGGGCTCAGCGTAGATCTTCCTCATGTATTTGCAATCATACTCCCGCTCATTCGTCAACCCTAGAAGATATGTACTGATTTGCGACTGTACACATCCACCTACAGAAGGGGCTGACACTAGTGACCTTTAGGAATCTCGCGTCTCTACTGGGTTGAAAACTGCTAACTATGCACAAAAAAGTCGTAAATCAATATTTAATGATCTAGAGCATACAAGAACTTATTTAAACAAACAAGTCACAGGATTTGAGAGAACAAGAGCACAGACACTACATGGAGCGAGCGCTGGAGTCAAATGAAAAGCAAGGGGGACAAGAGTGGAATATCGATTCATGAAAGAAAGTTATAAGCTGACCCACTGAAATCATGGTTGATATAGGTTAATACGTGGAAGGCGATGATGTATAGAAACTACATGCTCACGTCAATGGACTGTGATTTCAGCCTGAGCGGCCACCGCCACTTTCCTTATTCTCTTTCTTTCTGGGCAATCTCTCCTGGAAGACAATCGGAGGCAGAGTCTCTACTTCCAACGCCTCGCTTCCCAGCTTCTTCCTCGGAACTTCTGTGCCCTCTTCGTTGTCGTCCTTCTTCCTTGGTAATCTCTGCTGACCCGTCTGCGAGAACTGGATGCTCAGCACTTCGTCTGTCTCGGAGAGACTTTCTTCACGGTCTGCGCGTACTACTGCGCTCTGATTCTGGTCGAGTGGGGAGCTCGATTCGTCTTCGGCTGCCAGTGGTGGGATGGTTGGCTGAATTGCCAAGTCCATGTCCTTCATCTCAACATGGCCTTCGTCCCTTGCCGGCATTTGGGCCACCACTGCCCCCCTAGCGGGTGTGGCTTGGCCGTCCATCTCTAAAGGTATCGCGTTGGCCTGGACAGAATATTCCACGTCATCAGCTATTGGATCCTGCACAGCAGGTTGGGCCCTTACCTGCACTACCTCAATCGTTGTCGCGCGCTTACACTCGGAATTATCAGAGAGGGAGATGATACTCTGCGACGTCTCCGCGTCCTGCTTCTGGAGACCCTGAAGTACATCCAAGGTAGAGGATCGACGCGAACGGTACACAGAATAATTTGCATCTTCTAGGTTTGCACAACGCTTCTGAAGCGCGGCGATCTCTCGTTGAAGCTGGTCGATCTCTGGGGGTACAGGCGCTACAGCGCCAATGTTCCGGGTATGTGGCCGCTTAAAAATGTGAGAGACAGTCGTTAAGACGGTGCGAAGTCTTGATTCTGACCCGCGTTTGCGTGCCTCATGCAAAGGACCCGACTCCCCTGCATCAATGTCAACCTTTGATGGAGGTGCATGTGCATTAGTTTGGGCGTCGTGTTTAAACATGTCCGTTTCCTTACCTTGGACGGGTGTTTCGCCATGGGTGACGAAGGTCTATTGGACCCTCTGCGCCGTGCGCCGTCCGCACGCGTGCGGGAATGGTTGGTTACCTGCTGCTCACGACCCTCGTGCAGAACGTCGGATGAGAGCCGCGCGCCTGGGTAACTCGAGGGTAGTGTCGGCTTTGGTGGGACGATTAGTCCAAGAGAATCCATGACCTGTCTGGTGTCTGAACTATCGTTGAGGCTCAGGTATAGCGAGGATTCAAGGAGACATACCTTTTCTGAAGGAAATAGGAACACTTGAGAGTGGATTGTGAACGTTCCGTTGGGATTGCGATCGTGCTGCAGAGTCGGACGGAGACCTTTGGTGAGCTGGGGTATTATGATCTCGGTTAGTATTTGGCACTTTTTGGATCTGCCAGTAGGCGAGGCAGACATGCAAAAGGGTGCGTGGACAAGGCTTGGAGAGAGCTGTGCAAAGTGAAACGACGTACATGCGGCATGACCCGCTATGGGCGCTCGATGCGACGTCCATGCTCGCCGTCATCGGTGATGGAGGCTGGAACGAGAACTTCGTCGAGAAGTTGAAGGGATCGTAAGCGGAAAAAGACTCCAAGACCCTAGGGAGAGGAGTCAGAGGACCTCCTTGAGACTCGCACCTTGTCAATTAAGTATTCAGCTAATGATCAAACTTGCTATGTGGTCCGGCGAGTTACATGCTTCTAGAATCTAGTGATCCCAATGCCAAAGCATACTATGTAGTAAGTAAAGGTGAACTGGATTACGGCTTAGGCACAAACAAAGATAAATACCAAAGGTGCCAGGTCCCCCGAAGCATACTAGTATGTTCAAGTTTTCACTTCCTAGATCTTCAGAACTGAATTTGCTTGACCAGAACTTCTGAAGTCGAGATTACAACAGACAGGGTCATCATTCCACCAGAGAAATTGTCCACATTTCTGGCCAGTGACGCGTGCAGACGCACTGGGCACGTTTATGAAATGCGTATAGGGCGAGGTTTCATGACGCTGGTCCGCCAACGGAAAACTAATATCGCTTGGATCTTCCATCATTGACTACAGCTGGTTCGTTAATCTCCGTCGCAGTATTCGAGGCAATGTAGGCTCATGACTGCTTTGAACTTTTTTAGAGCAACCTGTGCACGACAGCATCGTCAGTTCAATCGCACCCTAATGCGAATGACGACCGATGCTTACCACCGGCAAGGCACTTAACATTTTGCGCCAGATCGTTACTGCGGGTCATTAATCTCCCAACAGCCTCACTGCTGCATTACAGGCTACTTTTGATATACGCATTCCATTGTCAACCGTAACATCTGACGCCCAGCAGCTTCATACAACTCGCCAGCAGGTTCAAGCCTTGATACAAACCGCGGACTTAGCGTTGGCGTGAATGTGGAGCAAAGGGTCTAATGACGGCTTGGATCGTGTCGAGGTTGGTACCCACGACTATCTGGAGTCTCCACCGTCTCTCTAAAGTCGTTCTTGGCTGGAGAAAGTTTCAGTTACAAATTGTTACGCCCCACGCAGATCGGATGGATGTGCCTTACGGCTATGGTTCTTCTGTCTGCGGGCAATTTTGGCCATGCTCAATGAGGTTTCGTCAATCCCAATTCATGTTCGTCTTGCAATTGCCACACCCACAGTGCTACCCCAATGCCCGACATGAAATTATCTTCTTGATCATCTGCGATGTGCCTCCTGCTTTTACTTTAAACAGCCATGCCACCAACGTGTGATTGCCCAACCAGTTGGGCGAAGGGGAATCTGATCAGAAGAGTTATCTGGAATTCACCCTGGCACATTTTCGAGGTGCGGAATTCCGCGAAATTAAAAGGGTTGTGGTAAGTTTCCAGTAGTACTTGATCAGGACTATTTGAAAGAAGCACGGAGGGAAGATACTTGACGGTCGTCGGATCAGTCTTGTGCCGGTTATATGAGATCGTGAGCGTTTATCACCATGAGGTTGTCACATACGCTTCTCGTTCACCATCCATGCGAGCCGTGGAAAGTCTCGGTGCCCTGCAACGCTTTAATGGTGACTGCCCGACATACTCTCTATTGCCAACTTTTCTCTCTCGAGCTAGCAAGTCATGCCAAACCTCAAACCTTACAATGGCCCTGCTAAACTCGTTGTCGCTTTCGACATTGGTACCACATTTAGCGGTATCTCGTACTGTATTCTTGAACGGGGACAAGCTCCTGAGGTTCTTGGAGTGACGAGGCAAGTTCTTCATTTCTTTCTATCGATCTGCCTTGACTGGTCCTAGATTCCCCTCGCAGCCACCGGTTGGCGGTGACGCCAAGGTTCCATCTCTCTTATACTATGACAAGACCGGCCATGTCAGAGCGGCTGGTGCTGAAGTGCTCGCTGAGAGCGTAATCGAAGCCGCTCTAACCGAAGGATGGTCGAAGGCTGAATGGTTAGTTATTATCGACATCAGTAGAACTCATACTCATCCATAAGATGTAGGTGGAAGCTTCACCTCCGCCCGGGGCATTTACCCTCCTCTATTAACCGGGACGATGATTTACCCCCACTCCCGTCGGGAAAATCTGCCGTCGATGTTCTCACAGATTTTATCAAGTATCTTTTCCAGTGCGTCAAGGACTATATTCAGAAACATCATCCTGCGTTAACCTGGTCAACTATCGAGCATTCCATCGAGTACATTTTCACTCATCCGAATGGCTGGGAGGGCGAACAACAACAATTATACCGTCATGCGGTTGAGCGTGCGGGCCTCATCCCCAATACACCAGAGGGCCCCCCCGTGTCCACATGCTAACAGAGGGCGAAGCAAGCCTCCACTTTTGCGTCGCAAACCTTCTCAGCGCGAAGACAGCCGATCAAACCACTCCTGAAGGAGTCGTAATCATCGATGCTGGCGGTGGAACAATCGACTTGAGCATGTTTTCGATGAAGTTCAACCCGATCTCCTGCGGAGAGATTGCTCCAGCTGAGTGTATGCAGCCGTCGCCAACAGCCGAATTCCTCATCACTTATCTCTATCCCTTTCTAGGCCGACTGCAGGGTTCAATCTTTGTTACCCGCCGGGCTAGGGTTCTGTTGCAAAGTTGGTGGCTTATTCCGTCTATTATTTTGCTAGTGACGAGTTCGAAATTTTATAAAAACAGGAAGACTTGAAGGCTGGGAGCACTCCACCCCCAAGGAGATAGACGAATTCACGCGCGAGTTCGACCAGTCAACGAAACTCGTCATCAAAAGTGATCAAGAACCGGCATACGTCAGGGTCGCCGGTCGTCGCACCAATGCTCCGAAATATAACATCTCATATGGGAAGCTGAAGTTGACGGGGTAGGACTTCGTTCCACCTATGCCACATCCACTAATCCCCTGATCTCATACTCTCCAGTGAAGAAGCTACCGGCCTGTTCAACGAGTCCTTCGACGCCATCATCGACGGATTCGAGCAACAACAGAAATCTGCTATAACGCCGATCACAGTGGGTTTTACCTTCCTGGAACGGTTCTTCTCACTTATCCCTATTTTCAGACAGCGTTCTTTGTTGGGGGACTCTCAACAAATGACTGGCTCTGGTCTCGGCTCCAGTCATATTTTAAGGACAAGAACATCAGCATTTGCCGTCCAGACAATCATATGTGTGTGTTTGTCTAGCATGCTCACAAAATTTGCTGACGCGTTTTATTAGCAACAAGGCAGTCGCCAATGGCGCGGTGCTGTCTCATGTCGATCGTGAGAATCACTTGGTCGCCTCGCGAGTTGCGCGTGCAACATATGGTGTAGTCTGCTCGGTGCCCGCCAAGAAAAACAACGAGGAACACATCCGTAGGAAATACAAGTGGGAAAGAGATCCGGCGGGTGATTACTACGTTCCGGGATACTTTGAGTCGAAACTTCTCAAGGTACGCTTCCCTCGTCGAGCGCCTTTCGAGATACTGACTAGGATTGATTCTCATTGCAAGGGTGCTCACGTTCCCAAAGGAATGGAACTTCGGGAATCGTTTACGCTTACGGAAAAAAACAAAATGGACTTCGGCACGCAGATCATACGCCTCATGTGCTATCGAGGCAGCCTATCCGACCCGCAATGGATGGATCAAGATCAATGCGGGTTTCTTCCATTCTTTGCCTCTTTCTGTTCCTAACGTGGTGCATTTGCAGCGTCTTTCTCCACGCACTGTAAAATCCGCGCAGACCTAAGCGAGGCGGCGAAGGATCTGACTTCGACGAAGAAGCCTTCCGGCCAGGTCTTCTACCAACTAGATTATGATGTGATTGTATTGTTTGGGCTCACGGAGCTTGAAGCGCACCTAGCCTGGACGTCAAAGGTAAATCATGACGCCATACCCTTTCATATTTTCTGATTTAATTCTCATTCCAGGAGGGCGAACGACGGTGAGTCCCCGTGAACATGGTGCCTCATATTTTCCGAGTCTAACTCGCGCCTCAGAATCCCAGCGACAGTCACATTTGATGCAGATGGCTGAACATTGTCCGGGTTGCGTTGTCCGCTCATTTCCCGCAGTATGGTCCAGAATATCCTTGTTGATTTCGCGCTGCTGGTTCTGCACTCCCTTGTTTCGATCTCGTTGGTTACGGTCTCGCAATATGCCACAGTACTTGTGTATATTCCATCTATCCCCTTATGAGTGTACCAGCTAGATTTCGTCATACCAATGCTCTCCACCGTCAGAATCCTCTAATGTATTTCATACACCCATCGCGGATGCCATGCTGTCAGAGAAATCGCGGTTCCGGAACGTGCTATCCTTGGCAAATAACTTGAAGTAATGGGACCGATCGAGTCGGACGGGATGTTCTCAACATCCGTGAAGGTCAATCATATGTACGACGGCAGATATACATTCAGATGACATACATAGACGAATGACGATCTGGCGTATGCATGTCGACAAAGTCTGGATCGCCTTGACTCAAGTGGACACTGCTGTTCTCTTGCATTTTCTCTGTCCTCAGTGAGGTGAGAACCTGACTCGGAAGGCTGAGCATGTTTTACAAACCTCGCCTTCCTGGAATTTGAGGATTTGGTGGCGCCCCAGGCAGGTGCTACGCTGAGTCCGCACCTGGAGAAAATTCGTTCCTTGGCAATACATGCGAGTGGACTTGACCCGGAAAAGGACTGGCCGTGATCAGTCCCCGAGTCAACTTGAAGAGCATGGCAACAGCACCTCAGACAAAGGTAATCATGTTGAGAGGCCACGAGGCTTGTCATACGTAAATAATGATGGATTGAGCGTCTTACGGTTGACACCAATATGATGGTCATTTCCTGCAGGACTAGAACAGCCCGCATGAAAGGGGTGTCGGTTGCAGCCTCCGTTGGGCCACAGCACCTGCTAACCGATACGCTGACAACATGGTCACAACAAGGGAATCTAGGAAGGCCTTCTATTGGAGCGGGGAGACGTAAATTAGTTCCTACCTATAGGTATTACGTGCAAAGTGCCAAGAGGCGAGATGCGAATGAATCCCGGCTGGAATTACCTTGTTTACAAGGTCCGAGTCACTGTGGTGAGGGAGAATCGTGGCTGTGAGGAGACAAAATCTGCTCCCGTGATTGTTTTCCTTTAAAAGTCGTTGGCTTACTCCTGATGCACGTTCACTAGTACTTTTGCTGGTGATCGGCCATACATCTAGTGACGGAATACAGTTCAAAGAGTTCTTTCACAGCGAGGGCCCACGAGTCCACCCGTCGTTCCAAAACGTGTCCTACAGCACTCCAAGTCTCCAACTAGACAATACCGCATGCACAGGGTCCGATACAATCAAACAAATTATTCTGTGTGCCAGTGACGCATCTCCGGCTCAAATTCAAGCCGCCATGCAATGGTTCATTGCACAAATACGCTGTCAGCGGTCGCATCGAAGATGTTTTGTTGTTCTATCAACTAACAGTGTTCCATGATATTCTATTGTGTAGAGTGGTATGTAACCGTGGTGGAACAGACCCTGAGGCCCAGAAGGCCTGGACCCTGGTGAGACGGATGGAACACCACACATTTTCGGAGGCACTATGTAAGTAAGGCGCTGTAAATGCTGCACTGTTCTTATAGACGGACTCATGCCTGCGGCGGCAGGCTGTTTACGACTCTCCCTCACTCGCACCACTACTAGCAATTAGCACTATGCCAGACCGCTTATCCTTCATGTTGGATAGCATGATCTTTGCAGTGGATCACGGCCTCTCATTTGATGGCATCGTGTCGATACCAGAAATAGGCCTGGAGGACTTCGGGCAGCGACCTGGTATGGCTGGCTGGTTCGATGACGGTGAAGTTCGTCCTTTACTCCTCTTACCTACAACGATAACCGACGATAATTCATATGATTTAGGAGCTATTTCGGACGAAGACAGCAGCCTTTTCTCGGTTCTTCCATAGAACGTCTCCGAACCCCACGGAAATTCCCCCCAGAGATGATACACCAATTGCAAGCGATTCCGGAGTCGGCTCGGACGACACACACACCAGACATGGCCCTGTCACCCCTATGGACCCGGCCTCACCGGTATGAATACCACAAGGAAGAGCTCACTAAGGCTAACAAATCGAGGTCTTCAGACTTGTCATATCAGCAAGGAAAACTCGCAAGAGGAGGGTAAAGAGGGTAAAGCTCAGCTTGGTCCCGGTCCCGACCAGCAGGTTCCGGGGAACACCGAGAAAGTGGAAAATCGCCCCTGGGAGAGATTTCCAAGAAAGAGGGGCGAGCAGACCGATGAGGAGAATGAGGAAACTCGTTCCAGCGTTCAGGAGATATTTCCAGGAAAGAGAGACGAGTGGGTGCCTGACATTGGTCAGAAATTGCCTAGCCAGGAGAGTGTGCAGGTTATGGGGGACATTGCGCGCCCGAGCGTCGGCCAGAGTTTATCAACGAGTCTGGAGAACGAGGAGGACGCTAATCGTTCTTCAAATGTGCAGTCGGAAAGGAATCCTAGATTGAAGGATAAGGAGAGAACCCGTGGTTGAACCGAGAATGACCATGACTGGCGGATTTGTTAAATGATTTCTGTTTTCATGACCTTGTATCGTTCCTGCCTTTACTCTTCGTGGCTGCTCATGCAGTAGAACAGTCGGTTATATATACCTACGGTTTTGTTGCTCGATAAATTAAAGTTGATCACCGTAGATTAGTCTATATTAGTACATTGATCAAAATATTTTCGTCCAGTCACGTTGTAGGACACGCACAACAAATAGCAGACATTCTCAACGAACCTACTACACCATAACGGCTCGGGACCGTATTGCATTGGTGTGTCTACCAGAGCTGTGAATATAAGGCCTACGTTCTCATCCACTCTTGATTGTATTAGTGGCTAACCGGACAGGGGGGATCATGTAATAGCGTGTGTGCATTGATCGACGAGCACCTGTGCTTGCGTGCTGTCCCGGTGAGTCCGCTGGTGAGAGATTTTGGTGGCATTTCGTGATGGTCTTTTCTCAACCTCGAACTCCTGACGATGACAGCCCCTCGGAGCTCAGATGATGTTCGTTCGATCGCAATCGAGAGACTCAGGCTGCTGCGTACCTCCGTCGGATAGACGTCGAGCAAGGAAACATTGACGTATCCTCTGTCCCTTAGCTCCGGTCTGCTCACGTACGAGTATTCGATGCTAACATGCCGTCCTTGTTGACTTTCCTTTTCTCAAGGTCGTCGAATCGTGACAGACGTTTAGCAACAATGGAATCACGTTGAGACTACCATGAAAGATTTGTGAGTGATCTCCTTCAAATTTTTGTTTGAAATGCCCATTTTCTAATGTATCCGACGCTGCGCTAGTGGAGGAAACCTGAATGATGTCAGCGTGTATTTTGATGAAGTTCGCATGAATATTGGTCACACCAAGAAGTCACCTGTGGTGGCTAGTACAGCTATTGACCTTCCCAGGGGATTGAAACGGACCAATCGAATGTCAAAGATGTACAATCTCACCGTGCGTCTTCTCTGTGCTGTCTGTATGCGTACTAATCATGAACTCTGCTTAGCATTCAGGATATAGGCGAGGGTCACGCATGCTGTGCATGTCTTTCGGACTGTGCTGGAAGTCTTACAGCCCCGCAAGCCAAAGAGTGGCATTTTCTCTCCCTTGTTCCTGCCCCTACGAGTCAAGTGATGCCTCAGCTTGAGGCTCCATGTAGCGTTGATACCCAGTAACAGACAACGCGACTCTGACAACGACCAACAAAATGCCTGATAACGATACCACCTGAGATAACGGACCTGGCAGGGGGAACTTACGACGTGACGGGCAATATAAATAGTGCTCGACTGTCAATCCGGGATGGACCAGGAGGATTATGCAGGCCTAGTAGTCATTGTGTTAAGGTTTGATTCGTCTCTGCACGACTCCTCGCCACCTATTCTGATTGGCGTAGTCGCTCGAATCCTCTTTCAAACCCTTGAACACTTCACCCAACCTTTGTCTTCGCTTCTCCCGGACGGTCGTAGAATGCTCATCAAGTTTGGCTCACCTTGACCAGTCCCCGCGATTTAGAATCCGCAGGAGGCGGCAAGTAAAAAGACATTCCAAAGCACCCCTTGCCCCTACCACATGTCAATATAGAACTCGTAAGACATTCGTTAGAACTGAAATATGTAACCTGGGTATAAACGTAAGACGAGTATGCTAGGAGAGGTATCATGTGAGAGGGAACGATGTCACATCTGGTCATTGGATGTGTCAGGCATCAGACCGGGAGTGGCAAACAAGGCAACGGCAATAAACTCGGTGACGACAGAAAGCGGGTACCAGAATGCCTCACTGTTCTGTTTAGAGGTGTTGTTGGCGGTGACGGTAAAGAAGACCTCGCGTGCGAGAAGGAGGTGAGAAATGACCAATAGGATACAGATGCCACATGTGTGACTGATCCGACTGATGGAACCGCAATAGCCGGTTTCTGTAGTGAAGGATGGCATACCTGAAGGCTTGACGGGGACGAGGAACCAGAACCGTAAAAAGACGAAGATGGAGCAAACGAAGAATATGTATACGGCAGCCTTGCGGAGGATGTCGCCAGTACTTACGGTGCTTTGGGTGGTTTCCAAACCGCTCTGAATAGCGCCGGCGATGCTGAGGGCTACGGCAGCAGCCAAGGCGATGGGGAACAAGAAGGGGAGGCTAAGGAAGCCAGCCATGAATCCCCTTGGAGGGACCCTTGCGAGGGCGACGCTAAAGAGTGTGTGAGGAGGGAGACGTGGTGTGAGGGAAGGGACATACCGTGCGGTGATGAGGGTATCGGCAGAGTAGAGCAAACAACAGAAGCTGGTGTTGTAGAGAATTTCGTAAGCAATAAGCATGTGCAAATTTCCGGCATCAGACGGGACGCTGGCAAGCAGCGCACGGAGGATGAACGCAGTGACGCGAACTGGAAAGCGTCAGTGCACGCGGAGTGGACGAGGGGGTAAGAAGGACCTGCGCAGAAAAAGGCGATAATGACATACACGCGAACAGGACCTGGACGTGCAACTACGAAGTAGACGAAGAGGAGGAAGTAGAGGATGGTGAAGACAATCGGGGCAGCGAGAGATTTGATCGAGGCGTAGTCGGCAGCCATAGCAGTGGATGGAAATGGACACGAGACAGGCGAGGCCTCAACTATAAATGGCAGGGTAGAGATTTACGTACCTTCGGCTCGGGTGTATTAAAGTCCATATAAGGAAAGTTGCAGCTCGCACAAGCGGTCGTGCTCCCATATCTCCCCTCGGTATCGCTCCTCCAGCATTTCTAGTCTATGTAAAACACATGTCCGACGCAGCCCATTCGCCTAATATGACTCAACGCCACCGTATGACTTGGTACGTGTGTCCTCTTTGATTGATTCCTGTAGCCAACCTCCTCGTCGATGCGGTAGGTTGACGGCCTTGACAGGTTGACTAGGACGATTTGCATGTGGTTTGCACACGTCCACCATCGCGTTGCGCGTGCATTGCTGGTCTTGACCTTTACTTCAAGCTAGCGGTCTCGTTTCGACTTGCGGCGTGTGTCGCCCATTGCAGGGTCCTCCCTACCTCGATTCCGTCTCTCTCGTCTCATTTTCCATCGCTTTCGCGCTCCCCATCGACCTTGATGGCTCTCGCCCCATCGCGCTTGTCCAAAGGGCCTCCTGGCCCTCTATCTTGGTATGGCGCCCTCATCTCGTCGCCGTTGTCTCTGGGGCCTTCTTGGTAGATCCGTGAGCCGCCCGTTACGATTGCTTCGCAGTTCGGTCACTTAGCTCGTCTCGAGCTCTCCCTGGTGAGTTTTTCTTCGCCCTCTCGTTCCAAGTGTTCCTGGCAGTTTGTTCTGACATGTTCTGCGTCACCTCAGGTCGGTTCCTGGCGTCTTCATCGCCCTTGGCCGCCCTCGATGCATTTGTCTTGCCGCTGGTAGGTTCAACCGTTGATTCCGTGTTTAACAAGTTCATACTTACCTGCCTGGAATGTTGAGCAGACATTGCAAATCCATGGCGGGTATGGGTGTCATGCCCGGGCGGGTTACCCACAGCCATGACATCGCCTAGGAGTGGATGAAGACCGTTCAGCGTTCAGCCGGTTCCTGACGTTCCTGACTTCTCCTAAACTTGTTTCTGGGACGGACAGGATGCCATCATACTCGCTCATGGATACGGTGGTCATGTTATCCAACATATATGATATGTGGTTATGCTAGTGATGAACCAGACACATAAGCTCTGTTCCAAGCAGTCCATCTACGAACATAAGCGTACCCTACAAGGTACACCAGACTTGAAGACAATCCTGAGGCTTTCAGTTTCGTAGTTCACGGATTGTTACAACGTGTACTTCAGGCAGTACCGGACCATTCCGGCGGTGATTGAAATCCATTCCAGCAATGCTGAAGTCCAGCTGCAGGGATAAATTACAGTTCGAGTGTATACAGTGCGAAGAATGTAATGGTTGAGTTGGTAGATCACGAACCCACCAGTGACTGAGCTCGACGTGGTATGTATATGTATCTACTACCTTGGGGTTATCAATTGGCGGGTCGCTCAACGGGTCTGGGGATAGAGTGTACTAATCTGACGTTGACGCTTAAAGGTGCCATATTCATTGCACCTTCCAATTTCCTCGCGGAGGGTTTCTGGGTCGGAGAGGCATAACAATTACTTTACGTCGACGCGGGACGGCTCATGACTTACCGTTCTTACACAGGTTATACAATGCAGCAGTAGGACCGAATAATTGGTAGCGTGGTGGGGGTGAGCCGTCCAAAGGTGGGAGTAGCATTTTCACTATCTCGGACACGCGTGGCTTTATAGCCTGCTCACCCGCCTCTAGTTAATTGGTCAGAGGTCGCACACTGGATGAGGCAAGATATGATTACTCGTCTGAGCTAGCGAGGAAAGAGTCTTGGCACCTCTCCTTTGAATCTTGATGTCTCTATCCTTCAGCTGGTTAAAACTTTCGGCCACAATACGCGGCATATCCACTTGATCCCCACTCCCTGCATATGAGTCAGTCAGGTAGGCGCAGACAGTTCCTAGACGTACAGAGAATGTCGAGACAAATCAAGCTCATGCGGGTCTCATGGCAATCACTAATCTCAAGCTTCCTGCGTAAAGTGGCAAATATGCCACAGTTGGTGACTTGCTGTCTTAGAGCGCCTGGGCCAACATACCATCAGTACATGGTTCTGATCCAAAAGAAATCATTCGAGTTTACCAGACGTCATGAGTTCACGGAAGATCTCGGAGCCTTCAACTCGGCCGACTGCATCGTCAAACCACCCTTGGTCGACCATGACGACGACAAGCTGTGCTACACGAAGGAAATCGTCGGACGTCCACATATCTATTAATCTCTCAACCAGATTGTTCAACGTACGAATGGCCAGGCTGACTCACTGAGCTTCAAACACGCATTTAACGCATACGCTGCCAGCAGCGAGGTCTCCTTTCGCTCCAACTGCTTCATGAAGATGTCCAAGACCTTGTTCCGCGAGCAAAAATCCCGGATGACCGAGTCTGATTCAAGCATGGATCAGCTACGTAAACGAGACTGGCTCGAGAACGTACTGTTGCATAGCTTCAATAACGTCAAGGTCGCTGCAGTGCGTTGAGGAGCATTCCACGGTTTGATAGTCAACACAAGCTTGTGCATAACTTTCTCGTCAAGCTCCC
Source organism: Tylopilus alboater (assembly GCA_038090535.1). Taxonomy (NCBI): domain Eukaryota; kingdom Fungi; phylum Basidiomycota; class Agaricomycetes; order Boletales; family Boletaceae; genus Tylopilus; species Tylopilus alboater. Next base: position 3,394 of record JBBPMW010000386.1, on the reverse strand, counting down.
CAGAACCTGATACAAGTCAATCACAAAGAGACGTGCACGGTGCATAGGGCTCACCGTTGACCTGGAGTACAGGAGGCAAGTCACCAGTCTCGCTAGGTGAAGAGGCGCTGCCTATCTCTACATCCAACCGAGGGAGAGTATTGGCAAGGTAACCTAGGATGTTAGAAATGTGGATACCGCGGGGAACTTTTTCGCGATGGCCGTCAGGCGACAGATATGTAGTAGTAAAGCTAGACTCACGCGGCACTTTCAACGCAACCAAAGCCTCTACAGCAGCCGCACCAACAGGTCCCTTTCCCTTTTTTGCTAGTTCGATAATTCTAGGTCTCAACCCTACGCAGTGATCTGTCGAAGAGATGGACAAAAGGTACGACGGTGGTGAGACAGAGAGCTCTCACCTGGTTGGTGGCGAGCAAGACATGCGATCGTTGTAAGCGAAGCTATCAAATGACTAGGTGCTGCAAAGACACAAGTCAGTGAAGTACTTGATCGACAAGATTTCATTACCCTTCATTTCCAATGCCAACGAGAGCTTTGTCTGCCCAGTTTCGGTTCCATCTGATCTAGCGGTGAGCTGATTGATAACGTTGGTTCTTTGATACTCTGTAGAGGATGAGCATGTATACCAGAAGCGCGGACCACACGCACCGTCATCAATGAGGTAACGTAGGCTGTCCATGATCAATGGGAACAAGTTCTCACTGCGCTTCTCAGCTATCCGTTCCAGTGCAAGCATGAGAGCATTGATAACATCGTCGTGAGCAATGAAACGTTGTCGGAGTGTTTGGTGCCTCGCCAAGAATCGTAGAATATAGAGAGCTCTCGGGAAATCCAGGCGATTAGGGGAGGACAATATGGTGCTGAGATGAGCCCTTGCGTCTGTTACTAGTTGTTGGAGAACAGAAAAGTTGGCTAGGGGATACACGAATCAGCATATCTCTAGAAAAAAGTTATGTACGAAAGCCTACAAATTACGTCATAGATGACGGTGAGGGTAAACCTATCAAGATCAGATCGCTCGCGTATAGATGTCTCCAACCATCCTGGTGTGGGTATCGTTTGAGTCTGTCTACCGTCTAATCCTCAGTAGTTTGAATAAGTTAGATGTATCGTCAATGAGTTAACAGAGAATGGAGCTTACTAAAACTAAGAAGATGTAACACTTCCCAAAAAGACTTCAGCGTCTCTTGTTCGTCGCCAAGTAATGATGTCAACAAGCGCGCCGTTGTCCCTTCGTCCACGGGTTCAGTTGACCATAGTCCGCCTGGGGCATTCTGCGGCACCGTCGGAACTTCAACACCATGTGCTAGAGTAGCTGGGGGCGTATACACATTGTTAGGCAACGCAGAGAAATGAATCTGTTGACCAGGAATGACTAAACGAGGACGAAAGTCGTGTTTCCTGCAGACAATCATCAATCGGCGACGAATCTAAATCTGGCATGATGATGTTACCTCGATTCATGTTTACCAGAACCATTGAATGATACTTGGTGATGAATGGGCACGACCTCCAAAGACCTCCAATACCACTCCATCGAATCCTTTCGGCCAAGATCGACATCCTCTGGCAACCAGGAAAACATTTCCGATTTGAAAGCTAAACCATTGGCGGCGGCTTCCCGTCTCATCCACAGAAGTGGCACGTTGCCAGCATGGACAGGATAATGGTCGTCGTCCACCGGGTTAGGAATCCCTTCAGTATGTGGCCTGCTGGACCCACCGCTGGACAGCAGAATGCATCAGGTTCATCGCTTGTGAATTTCATGATATATGGCATACACATCAGAATGGAAACCTGCAAACCAGACTTCTTTAACGTCATTGACGGCGGATCTGGGACTTCGTATGTTGCCATGCTGAGAGTTCACCTCCAAAAAGTACTCTGGCATGAACCTGACTCGACGTTCATCAAGAGCGAGTGCATGTCGGAAATGGCACGCGTTTGTCACCGACGCGGAGGCTGTGATGTGGACATCTCTCTTAGTGAGACCCAACGAAGACACGGTATCCCTAGTCAAAGTCAGCTTAGGGTGCTAGAAGAGCACGATAAAGGGATTCCACACACCAGACCCCGATGAAATGGATCCTCACTTTCTGCCAACAAAAGTTCTCCTTGAATTCCATCGATTCTTTCATCATAGGGTTCTTGGGGTCGACGGTGAGGTAACGGCGATAGGCCCTGTTGCAACACACTCGTGGAGCATGGGAGTGGTACAAAACAACAATGGTGATACTGACTGGTCAATTCGTCCCCTGCCCTTCTCCTTCACCAGACCAACCTGCCACAAATGTAAGGCTATCAGTGCGACAAATGCTATGCGTGCTCACCTCATGGATCATGCTGGCAAGTGCCCGAACTTGATATGCACCTCGAGAGAATCCTGCAAGCATCTCATCACCATCTGCTCGAGCTAGCATTAAACTTGGACGCACCAAACAAGTATATTTTGTCCCCTTCCTGATATTTGTCCACTAACCAACCGTACGCATCCTTTATATTTTTCTCGACGTTCCTACATGTATGTAACGATTAGTCCGATTATCAGTGACGTAGATATCTACAGAGGACAAACCAAGCGAGCGCCGCCTCGAATCCGCTGTAGATCGCATTTCCCACGTAACTCGATAGAGGCAAGTCATTGACATCATATACACCAATCCCTTCCAAGTAATATTTATGCTGCACGAGCTCAGGGCCCTGTCCGTCGAGTAGGACATCGTACAGCTTCAGGACATTTGTTTTCTGCCCGTATTTTAGTCAGCTATGGAAGGACTATGTCATAGACAAACCGTTACCTCGGGACCGGGCTTGTTAGATGTGCCATCGATAAAGACGGCAAGGTTCCTCGGATTCACCGAGGCACTGTTGCAAGTGGGGCATCGGTGCTGCGGTGGCGGAGATACTGACATTCGTACTGGCTCGAGTCAGGAGGGAGACAAGTTTTAAGTTTGTCTCGCAGGAGGTTGGTCCTTATGAAGCGTGTCGCACTCGCAAGCCATTCCATAGCTTGAACGAGCAACGAGGAATCCGTGTGGTTGTAGCGAACCTAATCTCCTTGGAAAGTTCCGAGCTACCCGGCTGCACAAGCGCGGTACTCGCATGGTTTCGGCCTGTGAGGATAGAAGGTGTGGAAACACAGCTAGGGAGTTTAGCACTCAGGTTGACTGTGTGCGCAATTTCAAGTTGCTGAACTAGATAATAAGCGGTGACAGAAAGCGTTCTGCTTGAATTTCGGGGTCTTTAAATTTTCGGTTCCACTGGCTCATCACCTAGTCTGGGACCCAGCCCGTCTATGAGGCAAGCCGTCGATAGACGGTCTGGTAAATTTCGTTGGGGTTAATGGGGCTGCGCGGGCACGTGATATTTAGCCAATCACAGAATGTGGAATTTA
>JBBPMW010000385.1:0-19379 GCA_038090535.1 Tylopilus alboater | reverse complement strand
ACTGAAAGAGGTCATGCCCATGGCGGCCCATTGTTGTCCCGTTGGCGTCGTGTTCCAGTAACTGTAAGTAGCGCAGACGAACGTCAATGCATGCGTTTCGAAAATTGAGAGTTAACTCACGCTCCACTGCCGATAGCCTGAGGCGTAGTCCATACGGTCTTTGTACGGTCGTAACCGAGGATATTCAGCCGATCCTTGAACGTTCGGATGCGAGCCTTGATATCGGAAATACTGCCCTGGCAGTCGTCACACCCGCAGTGACCAAAGTCGGGGGTACATTCCGTGTGCCAGACAGGGGAAAATGTCGCATTAATACCGACGGGGTACGCGTCCTCGAGCACGATATCTGCACCCTTCACGTAAGGAGCAAAGTTGTAGTCCTGCGTTCAAACAGATTCAGTGAACGACGCCCAAGCACATTCGTGGAAGACTCTACTTGGCAGTTCAGCACGATCGAGACTGGGTGGTAACCATCCATTTCATAAATCAAGTCATACGTGTTACGAACAGCATCGAGGGGATCTGAGTTCCCGTCAGGCTCGTGAGCGGTTTCCCAGAGAAGAAGGTTAGGAAGCGTGCTGTAAGCTTCCACCTGCTGAGCGACCGCAGTCAAGTTCTGGTAATTCCTACATGCAACTGTGAGAAAGATGGGATGCATCGCACGATCAAGCCACGCACGATCGCATATCATAAATGATGTACAGTCCGAGTTCCATGGTTTTATTAAGAACTTGCTCGAACAGCGTAGCATTATCGTAAGGCGGGATCGGGTGAATCTGCGAAAGCGTCAGCTTGAACTTGGCGCCACGGGGATGGATCGTACGGTATTAAACCCGTCTGCCTTTATTTGGTCAATGTACGACAGATTCTTTGCGAGTTGTTGGTCGAGCGAAACATAGAATCCCTGCGAAATAAACGGTTGGAAATCGCCACCCTTGCCATCAGCTGGTCGTGCCCACAGCGCGCCCGTCCGCAAGTCAGTCTTCACCACGGATCCTTTGGTGTCCGAAAGGTAATGGAGCGACGTGCTAGCTGAAAAATACTGCGCGGCGAGCGACGGTGACGTTTTGGCTTGATATGTCGCGTTGCAGGTAACGTCATAACTAGCCTTCTGTGCCGACAGAGAACTAAGATCTACAGAAATCTCGTATCCGGTGGTGTTGAGCGGGACCTCTTGCCTGCCAAAGACACGATTCCCAATGCTGACCGTGACATCCAGCGTGCCAAGATTATCGCATTCTGACGAGTCTGACCCCGAGCCCGAGAGCGAAATAGGTGATGCACCTTGTATATACGGATAAACGATTGGCGTGTCGATGATGAAGGCAGCATCCTTTGCGTCCTCTTCGAGGTAAGGTCGGAAAGCCGGTGAACAGCGGAACGCTACGAGAGGCTCGTTACTAGACGCAGGTATCTGAAACTGGCCTCCCGGGGGAACGACTGTCTGGTTGGGCATAAAATTCTTCCCGCACCTATGTGTCGAGCGTCAGGGCATTCCACACCCGATCATTGCTCGTCACGCACCATGTCGAGCTTAGTGCAAAGACAGAGCGAAATGAAGTCGCTGCAAGCACGATGCCTACAATGCGAGCCCCGTCCTTCATTTTGAAAAAGTCGTATAACCTAGGGAAGTGACGCCAGGCGGGCAAATTAACTGGCCATGGAAGACCTTTTATACGGAGAATCCCACGTCACTGATCATATAAGGGGTGCAGGTGGAACCGGGAGGTGGTGTTGACATTCAAGGTGCGCACTGCAAGTAAGCGTGTGATGAGCTCCCGAAACAAGATGAGTCGAGGCACTTGGCTTGTTTCACCCGCTCAGCGTGTGAGTTACCCAATGCTCGGACGCATTTGCACACACAGAGAAGTATCAAGATTGGATTCAGCAACATGCGACTGTTGTCTAAACAACGTCGCATGGCGTTTCTGAGGGGAGCAGTCCGATCGCCATCGACTGTCAACCGTTACGTGACCGTCCTAACTTATCGAGGAAGGAAAAAAGGCGAGTTCTTACCCGTCCATGAAGTAGCATTGGGTGTCACGGACGAGCACGAGATAGCGAGTGTGCAAGGTCGTGGTGCGAATCGCTTGGACGGGAGGGGTACGGAGGGAGAGATGCGAGCTCGGACGACATCGGTATCCGTTTCCGAATGCACCCACCCTCCGAGTCGGAAATGAACGACGGCGAATCACGGGCGTCGTTGTAAGGGACGCACCAATACCGCAGTCGAGCGCAAGCCTGAGACGACGACATACAGTGGGGAACAGTGCGGGGTTTGGACGTTCCAGTTGGCCTGGCTGTCTTACTTAAGTAAACGAGCGACGGGCATGGGTATGTCGTGCGCTACTAGTTGAAGCGTGTTCAGTGTTCACACATCTCATTCAGAAACGCTCGAAAGCACCAGCTTGCTATGGACAACAGCACTCGTTCATTCTCCTTTCCGGGATTTCATCTCAACTTGAATGTCATCGCATCCTGCCGCCGAGCACCCAGTCCGGTGACTAGCTTGTTGAAGATATCCGTGCCAAGGTCGGATAGGCCTCTCCAACATGCTGCCCGCCAGACCACTGGGTATCCCTAGGTGGCTGACATGTCAGTTCGTCACAAGGGTCACGATGTACGTTTCTCCTCGTCAGCCAACTCGTCAAGCCCTCTTCCAGCGTGATCCCCAGCAGTGACCTTCCCTCAAATCAGTTGGCACACCCGCCCACCACATGGACACATCGAACGCGGCGGCATCATCAGGTGCCAGTAGGGATTCCGAAGACGCATTAAAGGTGCTCGGGAGAGTAGCGGACGCGTTCGACAATCCCGGATCGTTGCACAAGACGGACAAGGAGGTGTTGTTCGTGGTGAACGTCGTCAAGTCGCGTCGCTTGTTGAGCGTGCGTGCATCTCTTTCGGCTTACCCCGACTTTCGCTGACGAGCTACAGAGCCTTTCGAGCGAGGAGAGCGTATGTCAAGATGCAACGTGTGGATCGTACGAGTCGTCGCTTGACAGCAGCTATGATGAGGACGTGGAGGTGGTTGAGTTGGGGGACGTCAGTAGATGGGAGCATGCAAGTTCGTATCCATATGCATCCAGAAGGCTTCAATCGCCGAGAAGCTTTTCGGAAAGGATTTTTCGTCAGGTACGTATACATGTACAAGTCTCTGAAGCGCGACGAGCGTGACCTTGGTGTAGGATGATGGGATGTATGATGTCACCAAGATGGTGGGTATCGTGCGGAATGTTCTGTTGTAACGGTGGACTGATCCCATCACATCAGTTGTTGACTAGCAGTCCGTTGGACCGCCTCGACCGCCTGGCTAGAATGGAGCTGAAGAAGACGGGGTGGTTTGAACGAACGTGCGCTCCCCTGCTACCCGGTATGGCCTTGGGCTCAACTGAATCGTTGTAGCGATAAGTGGAGCGTCGTGGAATTGGGTTTGCAGGTGCCTCTGCCCATAACACCCCCCAAGACGCCGTCGAAGAACGCAGGTCTGCATGTAGGCAAGGGTCGGGAACAATATTCATCGATCAAAAGGACGTTACCGAATGGTGCGAAGCACACATCATGCAGTCTTGGGAAAGAACAATCAGGTTACGACACCCCAGAACGCAGAGACGGGATCAAATCGATCACGCCGAGGTCGATACAATCACCGGACCTGGCCAACTTTTCCACCCTTTGTTATGTTGATGCGTCGAGGCTATCACCTGAGAACACGACACCAATACGGATATCTCAGCTGCCGCGCACACTGTTGCATTCTCAGACGTCGCCACAACAAACACGGGGACGGCTCGGACAAGTTGTGCGTAACTTCGTCAAGAGGATGCTGCCGCCATCCGGGGGTGGTCCTGGTCGTAGCAGTGGATACCCTCGGACAAGACAGACGGGGAACACCAAGGGAGAATCACCGTCAGAGCGGACTTGGCAGGCGGAGATGACACCACGGAGCGACATGTCCGGAGAGAGCAGGTGGACGTTTGCGTCTGCGAGCAGTTGGATGGGGGCGTCCGCACAGGGATGTTTGGATTATCAAACGACGAACAGGTGGAGCGGGTTTTGGCATTAACGGAACGGGTATGTACGACATTTGTGGGAATCGACCCTGCAGCGCTGCCACTAGTGTGGAAAACGATGAGCTCGAGCTCTCAAGCACTGCGCGCACTGGCGGTGGGGCCCTGTAGCTCTTTATACTTTGTTGGAAAGGGGTGCCTTGAGGCAATGCCAGTCACTGAATTCGGCTGTGCAGAATCAATGAACGCGTTACGTCGCGTTCGGCAGCGGTAGCGTTAGTAGACAACTTCTGTGGGGATTGATCGTGCCATATTCCCAGACAGACTCACCCAGTGGCAAGTTTGATCTGCACAGAATCCATTCTGCCAGCGCTTGGAATATCCTGGGACGCGTCGCTTCGCTAGTCGATTTGTCCGCTCCCGTTTCATTGTCAGGCTCCACGTCGACGCTCGCTCCGTTTTGCCCGTTCGTTTTATATCCACTTCACATGCTATCCTCGTGACAGCTCGCAGTTCACATCTGTTCATTACCAGCACAAAAAACGATCCAGCTAGACAATGCCCTACCTCAACCCGCCCCAAAATGGCGCCAAACCGTCCTCTCGTTTCTCCTCCCTCAAAGTCTTCAAGCTCAAGCCCGGATCCTCCGCGGGCTCTCTCGGTGTGTTCCTGAACTATTTTCTCTGCGGACGCGGCTGATGCGATCGCTCCGGTCTACAGATGCTGCGCCACCTCCTCCACCAAAGGATTCAGTGTATACCGCCTCTCCCAACCCATCTCCCAACCCCCATTCCCCTGCATTCTACAACAAGTCCATCTTTAGCCGCTCAGCCGCGTCCCTCGTCCCTTCTCTCAGTCCCTCGTCCATCTCGGGTCCCGCCACCCCTTCCACGCCCTTTCCTCCCATCCTAAGTGCCGGTCACGAGTTCGGAAAACGCTCAAACGTCGCCCTCGCAGGCGCCAACGGAAGGGCGGCAGCAAGTTCGCCTGCTCCTTCTGCATCTGGGGGCTCACTCAGGTCCCTCGGTCGTGGTGGATGGGACCTGGCCAGCCCTTCCATGGACGGAAGCACAGACTCGAGTGGTTCGTGTCCAAACGCCAACGCAAACCTCGACATGTACCTTTTGAATGGTGGAAACTCGAGTTCCTACACGATGGGCCAGGCAACCTCGGGCATGAAACCCAAAAAGAACGTGTTCAAACTTGCCAGTCTGGCCAGGAGGAATAGATCAAAGAAGGACCTCTCAGATACTGCCAGCGCAACCGAGAGTGTCAGTAGGAGTACGAGCGTCAACGAACAGCACAGCGCAGAGGGAGATGAGGGAATATCGTCGCCTTGGAATTTCCAGGTGAGCATGTCTTCCGTTTGGGATCATCACTCCATCTTACTTTGTGTATCGCACAGCACAACATACATGTCGACGAGGGGTCAGTGCCATCACTTTGTCGCGCATACATGCGGTTTCTATGCAACTAAGTTTCGAATACTGACGCGTTCAAACAGATATATCGGTCTCCCACCGTCATGGTCTTCTGCCCTATTACAAGTAGGCTTCGACGAGAACGAGATCGCAGCAATTCATGCTCGCCGTCGAGCAGCAGCAACTGCCACCGTTTCAAACACCAGCCTAGCCAACCTGCTTTCTACCGAAAGGCTTGCGTCCCCTCACGCATCGTCCGCAACCCTTCCGACCACATCCACCACATCCACCACTATCTTGCTAGAACCCGTCCCACGCTCTACGAGTTTAGGAAGAGGACGAGATGCTCTCACGGTTCATCCGCCTTCAATGTATTCCGTCGTGACTAGCACCGGTAGCAGCACGATTGGGGGTACGAGTCCGGCCCCTTCACCAAGGGCACCTTCTTTCTCAATGAAGTCGTTTGTGAGTGGCATCAAAAATTCACTGACGAGTGATTCCGCAAGTATGAAAGAAGGTGTCGATGGCTCAAGTAGGGGCGAGGGTGCAACAGCTGAGGAATCGGAACACTATGTGTTTGTGGAAGGGGACGGTGCAGACGAGGGTGAGGATCAAGGAATGGGGGATGAAACTTTCATCCAGCCCTATCCTTACGACACCTCAAGCGTTTCTTCACACCAGACTCATACTTCAAGGGTACGACAATTGTCGCAGGTGATTACCCTAGGCTCTTTTTCTTTCCTTCGGAGCCGCAACATTTACACGTCTCCTTTAGGTACAACAAACGCCACGAACACCCGCCTTTCCACAGATCCAAGTGCAACATGCCCAATCCGATACTGGAAATGCCTCAATTCTTTCCTCGGCCTCCCGTGCACCGTCTCCGCTCGCCCACTCCATCTCCCTCCCAATACCTACACACCCACGTGGATACACTTACTCTAATCATTCCGCCTCTCCGTCGCCTCCTCACTCCCTTGCCAGTGCAGGGCCACGACAAGGGCCAGCGTCAGCACCCCCGCGGACGCCACCCAGGAGAATATACCATGTCGCAAACGCGTCATCAGATTCCTATGATGGGACGAACTACACTGAACCACCCCCCGCCTACGTTTCGCCCGAGAAGGGAGGATGGATACCGAAGAAAGAGAAAGAAGGCTTTGGAGTTTGGGGGGGCCCACCTCCACCCAACAGACCCATTCCTCCGGTTCCTATAGGACAGAGCATGGGCGAGCCTTCTAGCTTGAACAATCACCACAGCAGAGAGCAGGATCAAAAAGTATCCATGCCCGACACAACGGGTTCCTCGGCCGACGACATCCCCGGGACAGCCGATGAAGTTTTGGATATCTCATCCTATTACAGTGATAACTCCGCCCACGGAGGGGGCGCGGAGGTGGATCCAGCACAGCAAACGATATCTCCGACACCGCCGTTGGTGATCGACAAGAGGATGATCAAGTTGGCAACGCTTCCACCTCGGATATCCTTCCACCAGGAGGGCAATCTGGAGGACTGGTCCGAGTCATTGTTCAGCGCGATTGGTGGTAAAGGGAAGAGATCGAGCATTCTGATGGGACGCGGGGACGGGAATGCAGCGAGCACGAAGAAGGAGAGGAGGACGACCCTTCGGCCAATGTCACCCCTCTCTGTGATTGGCGACGGTGCTTCGGCGACGGCGTCGAATTCTTTGTCGCCAGAGACTGTCGCGCCAACTCTGCCGGATATGTCCTTTGGAGCGAACCTCACGCTTGGACCCCACGCAAGAGCAAGGATAGACGCTGTTGAAGAAAGTGATGAACAAGAGCAAGCAGAGGAGGGTGCTCCCAAGGACGATGCAGGAGAACAAGCCGTAGACGTCGACACAACGACAGCGGCAGAGGAGGAAGTGAAAGAAGAGGACGGGTCACTGGTCGTTCCCTCGACTCCACTCCTCCCCGATGTTTCCCTTAGTAAAGACCTTGAACCACCTACCTCGACGCCTCCCCCGCCATCCGAATTGCCACGGAGGGCTAGCGTTGACAGCCTTCCGCCCTCCCCGCCACCGAAGCCCAAACCCAAGCCTGCTCCCCTCGCAATCCTTCCCGCAGTCACCCTTGCACCACCCAGAACGAACGTTATAACGGGCATATCTGGAAGATCCCCCGTGAACCCACTCTTCGGCACAAAACCGCAACCATTACCGATTCCTATTCCTCCATCGCAGATCCGTGCGCAACTCCGGCCTGCGCCACCGAAGCCTCTTCACCCACCACCTACGTTGCCATTGCCACCCCTAAAACGATTACCATCTCAGCCCAATCTCCAGCCTCCCCCTCTTGCTCAGCTGCAATTACCGTTACCCCCAGCTCTTTCGCCCCACAAGGCCGCCAAGCACGCCTTCACTGAATCACATGCATCGCCATCGAATTCCCGCCCCAATTCGTCGCAGACCCCTTTTCTCCGTGCCAACGGTGACCGCGATTCAGACTTGTCGACGATCACGGTGACGCCCGCGACGATTGCGACCGCCAAGGCCGAGGTCGTTCGGACAGCAGTCGCGAGCGTCATCGACTCCGATGCCGTTTCGTTGGCTTCTAAGCGAGAAAGCGCCGCTTCCACCGCGGTCGCCGAGCCCCAGACCGTGGTGTACGACGAACCTGATATGGGCGCGGAGTCGCCACGTACGCAAGAACGCGAAGAAGCGCCGGACGATTCCATGATCTCGGAAACCTCCTCGGTGTCCCTCTTGCACGACGGCCCGCGGTCAAAGTGGCCGACGCCTCCACCACCCCCTGTGGAGTTGGAAACGGACTCGACACCTCGCCGTGTGTCGAGGTTCAGGACGACCTCCCTTGGACGCGTCAGTCAGTTACAGGCGATGGCCAGCACAGCGACGTCGCCAATCGGTTCTCACTTCTCACACGGGAGCTCGGACACGATATCAAGCTCGACGAGCGAGAGCGCCCCGTTGGCAACACCAAAGGGCGTGAACGGAGTGTCCCCTTCCGCAGTGCCAAAGGCAAAGGGGGGCTTGGCCCCAGAGGCGAGATTGCTCAGCTCGACGACGAATACTTTTGGAGGCGTCGACGTCGAGAGCGAGGGCGGAGAAGAAGGCGAAGCGCATTCGCACCCCATAGAGACGTCCTTGTTGGAGTTGCACACGTCGACATCGCCGTCTACGCACCCGCTTCTGGCGCAGCTGCAGCCTTACATCTCACCTCGCAATCCAGCGTCCCGTTTCACGAACCTGGTCGAGATCGCCGAAGGCGAGAGTGGTTCTGTGTTTGCTGCCCGCGTCGCTCCCTCGTCTGGACAGCAAGACAGCACCGAACGGCCCATACCGCCTGGCACGTCGCACGTGGCCATCAAGCGGATATCACTACCACCCAACGCATCCTTACTGTCCTTGGCAGACGACTCGCCGATATCCAACAAGCTGGTCTCAGTGTTGCACGAACTCTGCGTGCTCAAGGATTTGGACCACGAGCACTTGCTCTTACTCGATGCCATCTACGTCGATTCGAGTGCGGAGGATGCCGAGTCTGCCGGCGCGGTGGATACCTCGCTATGGATACGGATGGAGCTGATGGAGCGGTCGCTCGCGGACGTGATCGGTTTGGTGGCGGAGGGGCTCGCCCTGCAGGAGAGACTGATTGCGAGATTCGCTAGCGACGTGGGTGTTTCTTGCTTGCCTCTCGACTTCCAGCAAAGTACTGACGACGTCGAATAGATCCTCCATGGTCTGGATTATCTACAGAGACAACACATCGCTCACCGGGACGTCAGGAGCGATAACCTGTTGGTGAATGCGAGTGGCGTTGTGAAACTGGGTGCGTCATTTGAGCGCCGTGATGGTCTATTGGGTTGGTGCTCATGACATATGGTTGCACCCGTGTAGCGGACTTTTCGAACGCTATTCGTGTCAATCGAAATGCACCCATCGTGAGTGGGGCAGTGGGGGTCATTTACTGGCAGGTGAGTGGAAACGCGAGAGACATGGATCGCATAGTCTGACTCTAAGATACAGGCGCCTGAGATGAGAGCGTAAGTATCCTTAGTTATTTCGTCGACCATCCTTTCTGATCGTTACCTCCCAGCGGCCCCTACGACGCGCTCAAAGTCGACATTTGGTCACTTGGCGCAACGGTATGGGAACTCGCCGAGACTGTGCCTCCCTTCTCCACACCCGCCTCGCCGTCGACCCAAGTGTCGTTTGCAATCCAAACGGCGCGGCACATCGGCTCGCAGTGGCCTCCGCTGACGCACCCCGAACATTATTCGCGCCCCTTCCACGAGTTTTTGAGGTTATGTGGGAGGGAGTCTGCAGGGAGACCTTCTCCTGGGGAACTGCTAAACGTCAGTATCCGTTACTTTCGCGTCAAGTGGAGTTCGGAATGCTGACTCGACGACGTTTTTTCTCTCGCAGACGTCGTTCATCCGCAATGCCTGCGGGCGTCCTGTCATATTACAGCTCCTCGCACAGTGTCGCGCAATCGAGGAGGCGATAGCAGCCAAGGAGGCATCTGCAGGTCCATCGTGACGGGGGCGAGAGTACTCGGTACCTATTTTTTCTTGTAGAAGAATTTGTTTGCTTCATGGACCGATTCATCTAGTACACATCATCTTACGATCGTCTCATTTTACTTTCCTTTACATTTTTTTTTCACGATGGTATCTGAGAATACTTATCTGGTGTGCTTGTTTTGCCAATTTATGGTATTGGTGTACCCTCGACGTGCGCGAGTCGTGAGCATGACAAGGACGAGCGATGCCTTTGCATGGAGTGCACTCGGAGTATCTGAGGAGCTAGTACAGTTTACTTCTTACCGAGTCCTGGTGCATATCCCTCGTGGAACCCCAGGGGATGAGCCAGGGAACAGGGACGGCTCGTCTTTGTCCAAGCTATCACGCTCGTCTCTCGGGCGCCATCAACTTTGCTGGCATCACCTTATCCTTGCGTCGCGGAACGTATTTGGGGTATCTGAGGACGTTACATGTCTCAACGAGCGTACTGAGTGCATAGTCGATTCCCTCTGGACGTATACCCATCGGTGGAGCCGTCTGGACGTGGGGTCGCTCGGCGGGAATATGAGATTCTGTGATGGGGCGTCACGGGGTGCCGGGAGACCGAACGAGGTACCCCGTACGTGTTAGCAATAGGAGCGCGTTCGACCGTATATCGGAGCAGGAGACAAAGGATCCAGCGTGTTCGTCATCGCTATGCCGAAGAGAAGCAAGCTGGGGAACACATGGAATTCGAAAGGACATAAAAAAAAAGATTGTTGGGCAGCGTAGGGATATCGATAAAGAGAAAAGGGAAGGCACCTTGGAGGCCCGATGTGCTCCCCTGAGGCACGAAATGGGGCGCAGGACAGCATGTCTGCATGAGAAACTGACCAATGCCTGACATGACGCAGGCAGGATGCACTGTTGGGCGTCGGTGCCAGTGGGTGTCTAACCGCGTATTCTGGCGGTTTCGTCACCGCGTCGATCGCGATGGCCACGAGTTTATCGGGAGGCGCAGCCAGTCCAGGACGGGCTTGGAAGATGCACTTGATGGGTCGAGGCGATCGAGACGTTGGATTTTTTCGAGTTCCAACCTTTTACCTTGCCCGAGACGTTTTGCGGGGCCCATTCGCTTTGCCAAGGTGCAATGCGGCCCCTCTAGTTTACGTGAAACAAACCCTCAATTTCAGGAGAGTAAAAATATAGGACGACTGAATCGAGACATTAGTCTGGAAAAAGAAGACAATAAGCCCACCGCGAGGGTCGAACTCGCAGCTGCAAGCAATAACTGTTTGTAGCTAGATGCAATTGAGCTAAGTGGGCAATAGACACGGCTGTCACTTGATTAGAAGAGGCGTCACGAGTTTTACTGGACCTAGAGAAAACTAAAACCAATAACGCGCGCACGCAGCAGAAACGGACACGAGATGACTCATGAACGCGGACTGAGCAGAAAGGATATGCAACCCGTGGAACAAAGCAGGTGTTCGTCATCACTACGGTGAACGGAAGTTAGGTGGGGAGCACGTTCGAAAGGAAGAATGTCCATGCGATGGCGGCACTCGACTGAAGAGGTTCATGACCGCCGGCAATCGGAAAAGGAGCTCGACTGAGGGTAGAACTTGGCGCATCATGCCAGTTTTGGGCAGCATAAGGATATCGGGTAGAAAAAGGATGGTACCTTGGAGGTCTGTCCAAGGGCGGCCTGGTCATGCACCAGACAAAATGGGAACCAGGACCCTATCTCCATAAGTGAAACGGGCAGGAACTAACCAACCAATCTCATCGTCCGATGTGACGCAGGCAGGATCGTCGCGCACTGTTGGGCGTTGGTGGTGTTGAACTAGGGCACGCTCCTCCGGCCCCTTGAACCATGTATTCCGACAATTTCGTCGTGTCGCGATGGTCACGAGGTTATCTGGAGGCACAGCCAGTCAAAGATGTGCCTAGAACCGGATTTCATGGTCTCGACAGTACAGACCTGGTGGGCCTAATCATGGTGTTCACGACGAGGGAAGTTGACGGGAAGATTAAAGGTGAAGTGGTGAGTGCAAAAGTAAGGAGTTTGAATAGAGGTAGAGCTGATAAAAACGTCAAAAAGATGTCACTGGTTAGCAAACGCGACTCGGACATCTTTTTGGCATTATGTATTAGTGAGAGAGGTCTCATAAAAGAGTCACAATCAAAGATGCAGCAGTGGGTAAATCCTCTGATTGTAAAAACGATTGAGCTCGAGGATGAGTATACGACGACACAAGAACTAGCTATATTATATACGGTGGATCCCAATAAGGGGAGAGAAAGTTGGGCATAGGGTAAAGCGCACGTGGGTGTCAGTCCGAAAAGTAGTCTCATAGTCCGACTACGTTATGAGGTACCTGTTTCAACAAACGTAGAGAGCAACGGGAATGGGCATAGCGTTGGTATTGGACATGAGATAGTTCACGTCGCCGGGGGTACTAACTGTCGGGACGAACTCATGGTAGTAGTACGGTACAACCACTACACACAGCCAGTCAAAAATGGGCCTAGAATTGGATTCCATGGTGAACTTGATCAGACGAGTCCGAGTCGAAGCAGTCGAAGCATTGAATTTTTTAGTTCCAACCTTTTACCGCCTCCACTTTGCCAAGGTGCAGTGCGGCACCTCTACTTTATGGCGGATGACATGACATCTGGCAACTTGTGCCATGCGGCCGTTTCTCGGATGCTGTTGGATGATAGGCGCGAATAAACTGCTTCAAGGCCCGGGAAGTAAGTGCCCAAGACAATTTATCCTAGATCATGATTTAGTAGATCCCTCGTATGCATGCTGCTCGGATAGCTGTGGTCTTGGTAGTAGATCTGCCCTCAGGCTGCAGTTCGCCAAGCCCTAACGTGATTGTGGACCGTGAGATTGGCGCGCGCCGCGCTCCACTAGTCTGAGCACAAACATCCATCCGGAGAATCGTTATCATGCAACGTTCTTCGGCACCATGATTCTGCGCTCTTACGACTGGCCAGAAAAATCACACAAGAAAGGCTTGAGTGCTTTCTGCCATAGGCGCTAATTTGGTTTCAGGTTGGCTGCGGCGCGCCATCAGATTCAATGGGCCACGACGAACTCTTGCTCTCGGTAAGCTGATAGTGTATGGGCTCTTTTTCGATGCTCGGCACAGCCGATTGAACGGAGTTTTGAAGTTGACGGCAGTTCACTTTCCTGGGCCGTCTGGGTGATCCTCACTCAGACCCATCTCTTGCCGAGACTTTCTAGGCATCGTTCGAACCTGACATGCACGACATAGTCTTTGCTGTTTTGAGACTCTGCCCAGGCTTTTTTAGCTCCGGTAAGCTTTGTAGGTCCAGTTGACGTTTTTCATTCCGAGTATGACGATTGCAAGGTTGGGGCCATGGCTGCTCTTGGGTTGCTCTAGACATCGGATTTCTCCTTGGCTACTACCGGAACCAGCATGCCTGCCATCGCTGTCCGCGGACGTTGTCCTGCACCCCAGAAAACATTAACTATCTTGCTCGTTCGTGCGCAGCCCACCGGATGGTGTCATCGACGGAGCGGAACGCTTAGGGTGAGGTAATGGTCTCGGTTTTCTAGGCAATTGGCGTGCAAGTTTGTCGAGTAAAGCCAAGTCAGGGTCACACGCCGAGAAAGTAAACACCTGGAGGTTAGTTGTATGCACAACCCGTTGCTCGCGGATCGCGACGCCAAGAACTGCAGGCTGGATGAAGCGACCGCCGTTATGAAGTCTTGTGTCGAGAATCCACTAAATATTGCATTATGATTGACAAAGACGGTAAGACACGCTCGAATTCTATCCACTTAGCGATGAGTCTAACCACAAGCGTACAGCAACGCGTCCGCAGCAAAAGACCAAGCAAACCGGTGGAGTCTCTTGAGCGGCCTGGAGTACATAAAGGGTGATGGTGAGTGCAAGCGATTCACTCAACCCGGTGTTCCCATCTCACCTATACCCAGCTTCGGTTTGCAGCGTTGTACAACCTCCCTCCTTGTATTTTTGCCTCAGCTTCGAGTTCTTCATGACCGACGTTACCTCCCAAGACAAGATCCATGCGCACCATACTTCGGGTGGCGCAGTCGGTGCTACTACCTTGCCTGGTTCCGTGATCATCGACTCGGAGCGTCCTTCCGACGCTGGCTCGGCCACGCTGAGGGAGGATGACACGGAATATCTGCCAACGGTCTACTCGCCAAGTGACTTACCCAGCGTCCAGTCGGATGGTTTTGATAAGCTGGCCTCATCACAGCCCGTCTCCACAGTCACCACTCCAGTGGCTGATAGTTCAAGGAAATCGGTCGAGGCTCCGTTACAACTCACAGATCAGACGAACCTTCTTCCGTTCAGGAAAATTCTCCCCGTTTTTGCAGGTCTTGCTCTGTGCGCCACTGTCTCTGCGCTTGACTCCGTCATTATAGCAACGGCTATGCCCACGATATCCAACTCGTTCAATGCCGGGTCTATTGCGTCTTGGGTACCATCCGCCTACATGCTCACCTCGACGAGCTTCCAACCGCTGTACGGTCGGTTCAGTGACATTTTCGGTCGCAAATGGGCACTTTGTGTAGCCATGGCGGTATACATCCTGGGAAGTTTGGCTGCAGGTTTCTCGACATCCATTATCCAGTTGATCATCTTTCGCGGCTTCGCTGGTGCAGGCGGTGGCGGTATTCAGAGCATGGCACAAATCATCGTTTCCGACATCGTCAGCCTTCGAGACAGGCATGTTCTTTGCATTTTCGTCGTTTCTGTGTTGCAACTTAAACGGTTCTTTCTCAGGGGTAAATATCAAGGAATCATTTCCGGAGCTATTGCTCTTGGCTATGCTATAGGACCTCCCATCGGTGGTGCTATGGCTCAGAGGGTGTCTTGGAGAGTATGTTTTTCTTGATTTTACTTTCAGCGTATGTTTGTTTACCGTGGCGTAGTGGTGTTTTTGGGTCAACCTTCCCATCTCGTTGTTCGCCATTTGTGTTGTTGTCTTCGTGCTTCCACTCAAGCCAGTGGAGGGAAATGTGAAGATGTGGGTCTTGAATTACTCTTCTCGTCGACCCTCTAACACCATGCAGGAAGCTCTTGGCGGTAGATTATCTTGGCACGATCTTAATGCTTATCGGATCTCTTCTCATCCTTTTGCCACTCATTTGGGTATGTGAATGCAGATCGTCTAACTTGATTTTATTAACGTAGCACCGCCAGGGTGGTGTAACGTTTCCTTGGAATTCGCCAGTCGTTCTCGGGTCGCTATGCTCCGGAGTCTTTCTCGTTTTCTTATTCTGCCTCTGGGAATGGAGGGGTGCACGTCTACCAATTGTTCCCAGTAAGTCATCTGTCCTGCCTACTGACTGGGCTTCCTGATCAAAAATTCGTATGGTTAGTGTACATTTTCAACCACGTCACCGTAGTAGGCGTATATATCGCCATGTTTGTCAAGTATGGTTGTTTCGTATTGCAGTCGCCGATCACTTGATCCTGACGGCTCCATCCCAGCGGTTTCTTGTTTTTCTCTTCGCTGTACTACCTGCCGCAATTTTCCCAAGTTGCGTTGGGATATTCTCCAATCCAATCAGGGTTATTCTTGCTTCCGGTCCTCGTTAGCCAATCGTTCGCAAACTGGACCACGGTATGCTTCTTTTGTTGTGGCGTTGGTGCTATTGCTGATTCTCACCGGCGTTAAAAGGGCTTGATCGTGAGTAGGACAGGAAGATATCGGGTGTGTAATGCGCCGATGTGTCCTCTTCGAAAAGCTAATGCAATCGTCTTTGATTCCCCAAATCTAGACCAGCATCTATGTCGGATTCGCCGCATGGGCCGTGGGATGCGGTTGCTTATCTACAGTCCGGGCATCCACAAGTAAAGCACTCCTCGTGTTTTATATGTTACTCTCGGGCCTGGGTGCCGGACAAGTAAGGCTTGCGATAACGCTTTAAATTGGGAGCGCCATGAACTAACATGTGTTGGTCTAGACTCTGCCAACAACTACGGTTGCAGCTCAAGCAAGTGTTCCAAGACAGGATATGTCTGTGGTGACAGCTGTGAGAAACGTAAGTTGGCTCTCAGGTAATCGACTATTCTCTGAGGCTTACTCGTCCACAATAGCTCATCAGGCTGTTGGGAGGAACGTTGGCTTTAGCTGTTGGATTCACGTTGATGTTGGTCATCTTTCACCTCCAAACCTTCCCGGAGAAACTAAATCTTCATTCTCTCTAGTAACAATTCACTGCGGAATGACCTTTCTTCCTTTTCGCTTCCCTCGTTCGCGATTACTGCCGTCATTGACAACCCTGCCATTCTTGGACCGAACACACCAACATCTACGCTTGATCCTCTGGGACTGACGCCTTCGATGACTAGCTATGTACTCTCACACGGGTACGCGGCAGGCTTCGAATTGGTGTTCATTCTCAATGCGTGTATGGCTGCCGTTGCAGCGATCGTTAGCTTTTTCATGATCAAGCACAAAGAGCTGACGAGAGGCGACGAAGAGAAACTCAGAGCAGAGGCGCTGGCGGCGCTTCGTGATGGCAGCAAAACACAAAATGACGCCGAAAAGGTCTAACTCTCGGCGAAAACGATTTGGCGGATCAAAAGAAGGCGTAGATGTGGAAGTAGGGCGCATAGTGAGCACCGCCTTGACGTCTGATGGAGCACCAGTTAACGTTATATGCAGGATGAGTGTGCCCGACTTGATGTTGGGTTATGCAGCGGCCTTCAGGTCTTTTTTTCTTCGGGTACATATTAGTTAGGGCACATGGAGAAGGGGTCTTTGCGACTCAACACGGGCGTTTGCATTTCAACCTCAACCTTGACGATGATTATGGTAGACGCATGTGTAACGAGGTAACACCATAATGTGTGAATCGACTCTCTTGGATCAATGCCTTGCCTCGGGCCATGCATTCTTGGCGTCGTTTCAGCGACTCGGGGACTTCCGTTTTAGGAAGTGTCCGCACACCGCCAACTGCCAACAGTCACCGAGCCTAGAACGTCTGGGATGAAAGTGCAACGCTCAATCCAACTGTAATCACCGCGATTTGAAAGCGCAGAAGAACATGGAAGACACCAGGCTGGCCACACTAGCTGGTGCTTTGACTTGGTACCTGACTCGAGGGCAGCACTGCGTTCGAACGCTTTCCTTACTACCCCAAGCCCTGGCCGCAGGCTAGTCTAATGTGCGAAGCAGACCAAGGACAAAGCAATGCACCTCAAGCCGGAAATCTCCGTCGACACGTTCCACCGTATCCAAGCGGCAAGTGATCGAGTTTATCTTGCCAGGTTCGCGAATGAATGAACAATAGCCTCGTGGCGTGCGGTTCCCAATCCAGGCCGGTGTGGAAGTGTGGAACACCACAGTGCACACGTGCCGACATACTTTTCGTGGTGTTCACTGCTCGACAAGCGGTGAGTTAAATACCGGAACCTCCTGTACCAGGTAGGGGCGTCCTGTACACTCCAAACCTTGCCACCATCCTCTGAGCCAGCCCCACGTATTTATCTACGTCAAACGGGCACTCATTTCCTTGGTCTCGCATACCCTCTTCCACCTCTCCGCCTTCGCATCGCCCCCTTTTTATGATGTGCGCCAAGTCTGCGTATGGTTTGCCTTCCAGGCATCCAATACCGCGCCTTCGACTCTCTCGAAAGGCGAAGCATATGGATATAGAGGATGCGAAGATGGCATTGGATATCATAATTCGCCCTTCACTTCAGCTTTGGAAGCTAGTCTTTGGACGCAGTGCCCTCACTGCATTAAAACGACCCCGAAAGACCGTCATCCTCGGCGACAATGCCTCGAGCACGTCTTCTATACCCCAAAAGGTGATTTTTATACGGTGATTTCAATAGTAGACATGAAGCTGAGTGGATGTCTAGAAGAGGGTTCGCTTTGATGAGCAGCCCGTCACAATATCCCGCAGGGGCTTCTTTGAAAGATTTAGAAAGGATTCTGGTTCGTCTCCTGCACGCCCTTGTCTCGTCATTCGTGTACGTCGCCTCTTTTTGGTTGTGATGTCCACCATTGAATCGAATACACAGTTACGCGACGATATATATCATAGATCCCCAGAACCCTCGTTTCAGGCAGACAGCCGCTCCGTTTATGAGGATTGTCTCTCAGACCACCCAGGATTTCTAGCCGACCTTCAAGTCCTTGAAGGCGATGAGCTTCCGAACATGCGGCCGCTCGAATGCATTCGCAGATCGGAGTTCTATGAAACCGAGTCCGGCATCGCCACGTTCGATCGGACAGGCTATGCGAGCTACTGCCTCGCCAGGTGGCTAGATAAGCAACGCCAAGAAGCACGGGCCCCGAAGAAGCTCCTGTTCGAAGACCCTATACTCTCACCACGGTCACATCCTACCCTATCACCACCCTCGCGCGACACGCTCGACGTGGCTTGTCCTATGCCACCACTGCCTGGGCCTATCCGTAGGTCACCGCGATCTCTTCCTCGGCGCATATTGAAGTACGTCGAGGAAGAACTTCAAAACGCTATCGTAGTCCTCTTCGTCGGATCGCTCATTCACATATGCCTATTTCTCTTTCTTTTATATGATATTCTCACTCGGGGTCTCGTTCCATCGGATGACTGATTTATACCCTCCTGCATGTGGGTTTCTTCTTTTTTTATGCGGTATTCTTTGGGTTTCCTTGGTGGTCTTTGTTGGTCTCTTTGTCGTAAACAATATCCTCTCATCTCCTATATTGTATCATTAGTATATCCCGGCCTCAACCCAACTTGTATTAGTACTTTGCAAATTTTGTGGAGTTTCCAATTTTCCATATTCCAGCCATTCAAGGTGCGACTCGTTGAAGCATACACTCTGGTAGGATCAGAATAGTAACGTAACATGTGGTATCACGTGCGCCCCACCCTTGCGATAGGCGTTATCACGCATTGGCACTTGCAGCTTAAACTTCTACTCGTACGCGATGGCGGAAGCCACTCCTTCCACTCCCTCTGAGAGCCAGCCCAGCGGGCGCGGACGCGGCAGAGGCAAGTCCAGAGGCGGCCTCGGTAAATACCTCCGCGCTCGCGGACGGGGTCGTGTGTACGGGCGCCCTGCCGAATTCACAAAACGGCTCGTCCTAGAAGGTGAAGAGCAGCAAGACACCGACCCCGAAGAGGCCGAAGAGATCCGCCAGAGGTACTCCAAGCGCCAGCTCGCGTCCAACGCGGATCGGTATGTGGAGGAAGAACCCCAGCTGGATTCCGACGGTACGTCGCTTTCTCCTTTGGGGACCGATTCACGTCGATGGCGGGTCGTTGACTCGGAGACCCTGGGTCGTCCACCGTTTCTTTTTTTGCTCTTTTCAGGAGAGGAGATCAAAGAGCCTGAAGTCGATCTATCTGCGTTTTTGGAAAAGCAACGGCTGTCGGATTCCGTGCCGGCGCTTGCTGGCGCGCCGGACGCAACCGAGGAGGACGATGACGAGATAGACCATTCGC